>CM055117.1:165304201-165374103 GCA_029206835.1 Rana muscosa | reverse complement strand
GCCCCCCCCCCTGTTGCCCTGAGTGCAGCACGCGGGCCCCCCCCCCCCTGTTGCCCTGAGTGCAGCACGCGGCCCCCCCCCCCCCTGTTTGCCCTGAGTGCAGCACGCGGCCCCCCCCCCCCCTGTTGCCCTGAGTGCAGCACGCGGCCCCCCCCCCCCCCCCCCTGTTGCCCTGAGTGCAGCACGCGGCCCCCCCCCCCCGTTGCCCTGAGTGCAGCACCGCGGCCCCCCCCCCCCCCGTTGCCCTGAGTGCAGCACGCGGGCCCCCCCCCCCCCCCCGTTGCCCTGAGTGCAGCACGCGGGCCCCCCCCCCCCCGTTGCCCTGAGTGCAGCACGCGGCCCCCCCCCCCCCCCCCCCCCGTTGCCCTGAGTGCAGCACGCGGCCCCCCCCCCCCCCGTGGTGGGCCCCCGTTGGAGTGCAGCACGCGGCCCCCCCCCCCCCCCCCCGTGTTGCCCTGAGTGCAGCACGCGGCCCCCCCCCCCCCCCGTTGCCCTGAGTGCAGGCACGGCGGCCCCCCCCCCCCCGTTGCCCTGAGTGCAGCACGCGGCCCCCCCCCCCCGTTGCCCTGAGTGCAGCACGCGGCCCCCCCCCCCCGTTGCCCTGAGTGCAGCACGCGGGCCCCCCCCCCCCCGTTGCCCTGAGTGCAGCCCGCCCCCCCCCCCCCCCGTTGCCCAGCATTGGACGAGACCGGGAGTGGGCGGGCTGAGCGCCGACAGACATACATCCTGTTTTATCGGCGGCCTCTTTAATAGAAAGTCCCGCCTCCTATGATGGACAGAACAGTCGTCCTAAGGGAAGACCTGAATCCATGTTTCTGCATTGCAGGAACACAGGATCCATGCCTTCCCTACTGACAGAACGGCAATCTGCCTTGTTTACATAGGCAGAGTGCAGTTCTGCCTCTGTAACGAACGACCAGCGGATGTCGGCGGACATTGAGTCTGCAGTTCCCACTATGCATAAGCACAGCAAGAGCAAGCCAGCAGCGGCGCACATTCGCACCCGCTACCCGGAAGTGCGGGATCCCATTGTGTGTGTGTGTGTGTGTGTATATGTGTATATGTATGTATGTATATGTGTGTATGTATGTATATGTATATGTATGTATGTGTGTATATATATATATATATATATATATATATATATATAATATATATAAATAATTTATATTTAAAAAAATTATGTATGATCTGGCACACAGCGGCCACCTACTGTTGTAGGGTGACCGTGAAGTGGTTGTACTGCTACACTCAGACATGCCCTCTGCTGTCCTTGTCCATTACTGTAGAGTCTTCAGTCTCTTGAGAGGTGCTGCACTACAGTGTGTTGGAATCACACCTCCACCTCATCTCCGCCCCCCCCCCCCCCCCTCCTCCAGTGTGTTGGTCACATACACTTTTGCATCATTTATCGGTACACATACGTGTACCTTTAGTGGACATACAATGCTGGACTAAGCAATTCCTGTTTTTGATGTGTGGCAGTGGAAGGAAGCCACTAGTATTGGGCCTTGGAATTAACAGTGATCTTTTCCTTATTTATTGGTATTTGACAGAACATAATCCAGATAAAATTGCATGCTCTGAGTAGTTTGGGTCATTTTTATCTAAAGCCACATCAGGCACAGTATGATATGTCTGCTTCTTGTCTTGTTTCAGACATACCTGATGTCTCTTGCCAAGCCTGGAGAATGGGCATTTCATAGTGATGTTGTTACCACCCAGTCACCCCAGGAAATCTGTGATAACATTATTAGAGAGAAGCTACTGGAGTACTTACCCCTAGAGATACCATACAGTATCACTCCAGGTAAGATGCACCAATCTAGATCTGGATTTTCTATTATATAGAGCAGTATGACTTGTGGGGTTGTGCTGAGATGTGGGTTACGATTGCGGTTTAAAGAAAACCTGTAGAGGAAATATGTAAGCTGTCATTGATTTCCTTCTAAAAATTGCCATCTTGCCATCTCTGGCTTCACTTCCAAAAGAGATTGACCCAGGCAAAGTAAGCAGAATAGAAAAGTTGAGTGCATCAATACTCCTAATTAGAGATGAGCTTGGGTTTGGCTGAACCCAGAAGTAAATTGTCAGGGGCATCCCAATGTGGCCATATGAGGTCAAATGCCCCAGTCAGAGCAGATTAGGTTATTGACTGTGAGAGTACTGAATCATCAGAATAGCCACAGAACTAGCGTTTTAGGTGGGGAGGGGGTCTGAAATGACATATTCAATGCTTTCTTCACTACTGCTTTACTTAGAACATTTTAATATAAACTAGATGTCATACCAAAGTGTATAGCACAGCAATAAAGACTGAAAACCTTGTGGAAGGCTGACACAATCCGCTTTCAAGGTTACCAAGGGTTTGTATGGGGCTCCAACATTGGACATTGGTTTTCTTGTTAGATCTTAAACTACTGTGAAAAGAAATATTAAGGGTTTGTCTCAGACTGGCCATACATGAGTTGGTTTTTCTTTGATTTTTGTTCAACCAGCAAGTTGAACGAAAGATGCAAATTAAAAAGTGATGCACCAATGTCTAACACAGCTTAGCACTCCTCTGTTAAGAAGGGTCCATAGTAGTAAGATGACCATGGTCCAACAGGGTACAGATGGGATCAGAGGGGAAAAATGTCCCGTCAACTCCTGCAACGCCTATTAGAACCTGGGATGGATCTCCACATATGAGGAGAGACACAGGGTATTGGAGTTAATCCAAACTGAACATAGCATACTTGCATCTAAGAAACTTGTATGGCAGCACTGATGTTGGATGGATAAGTACAGCCAGGTAATGGAGCCACATGCAGCAGAAGATGGTATAATCAGCCTCCGATCCAGTGTGGAAACTGGTGGGCAGTGTAGGGGCATGCACGAGAGAATGCCAGCTGCCAAGACCGAACAGTGATGTTCCGGGTGGGCGGGACAATGGCAGCTGCCAAAGCCAGCCAATCCGAACAGACTAAGACAGCTTCCCCCATTCTATACTACCTTGTGCTATTTAGGCTTCATGCACATAGGACATTTTTGCAGCTGCTCCTAGGGGCGTTGAGTGTTTTTTTTTTTTTTTTCCCCATGCCTCTAAACTCCCCTGCATTTTAGCCTATGTGTCCATGCACACACAGACTTTTAGCAGCGTTTAGAGGCAGGAAAAAAAAAGTCCTTTGTCAATGCATCCAGGAGCAGCAGAGTTTGGGCAGAAAAAAGGCTTGATGCTTGTAAATGCGTGTCAATGCTAGAGTGCATTTAGCGCTGGAGCGTTAATTCCTTTGAATGGCCAGAATAAATTATTCAGCTGATGTACAATGTGTGTATGTGTGTGTGTGTGTGTGTGTGTGTGTGTATATATATATATATATATATATATATATATATATATATATATATATATATGTGTGTGTGTGTGTGTGTGTGTGTGTGTGTGTATATGTATATATGTATATGTGTGTGTGTGTGTGTGTGTGTGTGTGTATATATATATATATATATACATTATAATTTTTTTTTATTCTGCAATGGATGTCTCAGATTTAATAGTATGGAATAAAAATAACAAATATAATAGGTGTGCCTTTTTTGTGATAGTCATTTGATTGATGGAGCAGTATTGCAGTGATTGTTTTAATATGCTCTTTGTACTATGTATACAGATCAGAGTTGTAGTAGAGTCTGCTACTGAGCTGTATACTGTAACCTCTCACTGTATTGTTTAACATTTTGATCACAGGTCACAAATTTATGGGAAGAAGGCTCCGGTGGTGAATTGGTTATTATGCAAATGTTGCTGGTGGCAAAAGAAAGCCATGTGGTGAGTTGTTTATCAGATCATGAAATAAAAGTTTCACCATTCAGAGACATGACAAATTTAACGTGTTTAAGTCTTGTTTTTTTTTGTTTGTTAAAATTAATAAACATGTTATACTTACCTGCTCTATGCAGTGGATTTGCACAGTGCAGCCCAGATCCTCCTCTTCTCGGGTCCCTCTTCGTCTCTTCTGGCCCCTCCCTCCTGATTGCCCCCACAGCAAGCAGCTTTCTATGAGGGCACCCGAGCTGAAATGCAGTTCCGTGTATCCATTCAGACCCAGAGCTGCGTCCCGCCCTCGCCCCCTTTTAGCTCCTCATTGGCTGACTTTGACAGCAGCAGGAGCCAGTGGCGCCACGCTGCTGTTTCAGCAAATGAGGAGAGGAGTCCTGGGCAGCCGAGACAATCCCACAACATCGCTGGATAGAGAGGGGGCTCAGGTAAGTATTAGGGAGGGGGGCTGCTGCACACAGAAGGCTTTTTATCTTAATGCATAGAATGCATTAGGATAAAAAAACCTTCTGATTTTACAACCACTTTAATTCCCAACACTTCCCCAGAAACATGTACTTACTTTTTCTTCACTCCCCCTCCAATAAACACCAGGAGCCGAAGGACATTCCCTGTACTTCTGGGTATGTGCTGTCTGGCAGGTTGTGCCTGAATTAGAATTACAACTCCTCTAGCAATTTCCCATTTATGGATTCCAATTGTGCGTATAGCAGTTTGCCTGGAGTTCTGCTATTATAAAGATTTTAACTACTAAAACCCATATTTTTTAATTATATAATTTTGTCTATGGAAGTGGCATTTCCAGCTTTGGCAACATCTCATGCTGCCATAAGGGAAGAGGTCATAAGAAGATGTGGCAGTAAAGCTCACCAGATCACTCCCCAATTTTGCTGGTAACAATAACCAACAGGTTTCTGATGTGTAAATAATGTTATGTCCGTTACAGATTTATTTACTTAGTTATGAACACGTGGCGTAGTCTGGAATTTCCTTTTTAACAATCATGTTTTTTTTTCTTTGGACAGAAACTAGTAATTGGTGCTGGTGGGCAGGTC
Source organism: Rana muscosa (assembly GCA_029206835.1). Taxonomy (NCBI): domain Eukaryota; kingdom Metazoa; phylum Chordata; class Amphibia; order Anura; family Ranidae; genus Rana; species Rana muscosa. The sequence goes on along the minus strand of CM055117.1, from coordinate 165,369,228 downwards.
ATCAGCAGGATTGCCAAAGAGGCTGGACAAGACCTAATGAATGCTTTCCTCTGTGATGTCCGACTCCGTCTTACTGTAAAGTTTAAAAAGTGATGTCAATGAATTGTTTGTTTTTCTTGTCAACAAACCTCCAAAAAGATTTATACATAAAGCTGGAAACCAGGCCTGCCTTCCAGAGGTTGTAACACAGTTTGGGATAAACTGAGCGCTCGAGTCGCTGGGAGACTCCTGTGATACAAAGAGGCCAATTCACTAAACAAAATCTGTTATTTTGTCATTAATGAGAATTTTATCATCAAAAAATTCCCTTTACTATAATGTATAGCTTGGGCAGTCCTTTAGTTTTTGCATACAACAGAACTTAAACAACTGCATACTTTTATTTTTCGTGAATCAATTTTTTGGAAGTAAATTTTATTTTTGTAGTGTTTTTTTTTTTTTAATTTTTTTTTTTTCATTTATTGAAGTAGAAACGAGCTAAAAAAATCTTTAAATACAGAACTTATTCCTTTTTGAGTCACCCTGTAACAAGTGAAAAGCAATCGACTTCAAGAGCTCTATAATCTATATCTTTTTTTTTTTTTTTTTTTTTTTTTTTTTTTTACGCCCCCTTCCTGAAAATCCTCCACGTTGGGTCCCACTCCTCCCCACACATTCCCTTTTCTTGGGGTAGGACAGGTGATTGTGTGGCTTGTCCGGGGAGCTTTTTTTTCCCCCCCTAATGGTAATTGAACTTAACACTGCAGGGCCATAAAGGTTATAGCTTGGACCCCTGAAGCATTTTTGTGCTTGTATAAAAAAAAAAAAAAAAGTGTTTATACTAAATTTAACTATTATTATATATTATATTGAGGAGCCCCCTGCCAGCCTCAACAGGGTGTTTAAAGTTCTAGTTACTTTGCTGTAATTCCATGTAGGAGACATTAGCCCAGAAAGTAAAAGTCATTTTATAGGACACCATACTTAACATTTTTAAAGGAGCCACATATTTTCTCAGAACCCATTCCATTTTAACATCAGTTTACATATAACAATGAAAGTTGCATATCTGATTATAAGGCTGAAGTGGGTCATTATTATTTCATTCATTCAGCTGGAGTCAAGTTTTTCAGTATGCAAAAAAAAAAAACTGCAAAAATATACATTAAATGTAACAGTTTCTTGTTTATCAACGTGTAAGGATTCAGGCGTGTTGCAGGTCCTTGTGATCAGAGATAGAAGGTTATTTGCTCCACCCTAAACAACTGCTGGTCACATACTTGGTGTCTGTTAAGTGCTGATTAAAAGCTGCATTTCTCAAAGAGATATTTGCCAAGAAAGCACTAATCCTGAACAGGGACAGCGTGTTGGATATGTACCACTCATACCAGGTAATCCCATGTATGCGAGTAAGTTTCAGCACTTAAGATTTAAATAAAAAGTTATGTACAAAGTGCAGCTACCCATGGCAACCAATCAAAAATCAGCTACAGCATGGACGACGGCTAATTGGTTGGTTGCAAATTGTTGCTATTTAAACGTATGTAAAACGCTACAAAAATTGTCAGAGCTATATAATACCTGTAATAAATATTCTACACCACAGTACAAAGTTCTTTTGCCAGTCAGTTTATATATTGACAGCATATTGTAGTCCAATATGTCCCATATTTGATGTCAGTATTTTTATTTGTGAGAGAAAAACCTCTGTATAACTGTGAAGTGTGTAAATATAATTGCTTGGACCTGTGCATACCATATACAGGCAGACTATATGGGTGCGACTATTGGATTTTTCGTTCTATGGTTACTAGGGTTGTTGTTTTTTTGTGTGTATTCTACAGAACCTTGAACAGTAAATAATCATACCCTTCACATCCGTACTTTCACTGGAAGGAGACTAGGATTTTCATTGCATTCATCCAGACACTCTAGCACTCTAGTTTAGGTTAGACAGATGGAGAAAAGTGAAGCATCCAGAGGTAAATGAACTAAATTAAGGGAGAACACAACCATTTTGCAGATTTTGAGCAGAAAGGCCACACTGCTGTTCTGTATATTCAATCCACATCTGGATCACCACTGTCGGACTTTCATTATCTCTGCAATCAGAAATAATTATATCACCAATATTTAGGTTTATTGTTATGCAATCAGAAGCAGTATAGATTCATTATTGTGACTGAGCACATGATAAAAATTGCATTATTGAAAGCTGAGATTGAGGAAAAAAAACAAAATGTAAACATTTAAGGCAAAACCAGAACACTTTTTATTAAATGTTTTCAAATGACATACAATGATTGGTGTTAATGATGCAGCATGCTACTTATTATTCGATGCATTGTATGGGAATCCGTCGTGGTCTTGAAGATGATATTGGAGCAGCAATAGAACCCTTACCATTACTAAACTCAGTAATGGTAACGGTTTAATCGCCGACTCTACAAACTTTGTCCGTGTTCTTCAGCTGATGTTGAAGGCTTTCCAACGAGGCTCAGGTTTTTGCCTATCTAATAATAGAAGCTGTACATTTCACTAAAATATGTTGACATGTATGAAGTAAGAGTATATGTCTACGCAATTTATAGCCCAATGGTTAGTAAAATACTACCTAATGAAGATCAGTTTGGGAAAGTTCTTTTTATTTATTTTTTACTACATAGGTGGCATGTTCTTTCTTTGTCCATGGGCTCCTGGTAGTCGGCGCTGTAAGCAAGGTTTGGCATAGTACATCATCTATACTGTAGTGGCGTATAACAAACTTACAGTATATGATGATATCCCAAGCACCACCCCTAATTCCTAGACATCATCCTTTTTTGCCATGGACCACTTTCAGATCTGTAAAAAAAAAAAAATTAAGAAAAAGTTAAACAGTTTACAGAAAAGAGGATTATTCCCCAGGTAACCTGCTACCTTGCAAGCAACTACAAATCCCAGCATACCCTGGCAATCGCCAACTGGGCACATTTGTATGTGTAGCATCCTAGTATCTACAAGTTACCCATGTATAGTGGTCTCAGCGGGGGGCATCGATTAGTTTAAAAAAACTATTAGATAAGCATAAGGGATATACAATGTAATACTGACATATAATCACACACATAGGTTGGACTTGTCTTTTTTCGACCTCACCTACTATGAAACTATGGAGTTAGTTCGTAAAGCGCTGTGCAAACTGTTGGCACTATATAAATCCTGTATAATATTAATAATATGTGCCCCCTGAAGTCAGTGGTCAGAAAATTCCAAAACAATTCCTATGAATACAAAGTGTCAGACTTGACATTCTAGAAATGACTGAATTTAGAATCGCCCAAGAACTCATTTATCAGAGTGTCTCTTGCTTTTTTGAACTATAAAGTCAATGATTTTTAGGGTTTTCTTCAATGGCTGGTTTTCTTTCATTAATAAACATTTTACTAAATGGTGCCCTATGAGCACACTGCTGAATGCAAGAAGAATCTAAAGATTTGAGAAAACAAAAAAATTGCTTTGATTTACAATAGCATTTCCCACATTCAAATAAATACTTGTCCTGTTCTACATTAATACTTTTTTTTACTTTACCATTTGGGCATATATTGTGTGTAATATGAAGAAATCTGTATTGGATGCCCTTGGAATTTCTACACAACTCTTTTATAAATAAAATAACGTTAATGATGATCGTAAAAGTATACAGAAAATAATCAAATTCCAAAGCAGTCAATAAGAAATGGGTGTTTTTACACTGACTACCTTTACCGATAATAATAATAGATAAATACTATAGAACAGTAAAGCAGTGCTAGTTAATATTTTTGTAAATAACATGATTCATAGTGTCTTCATTATTTCCTGGGATTCCCAGGGTTGTCATACTCTTACCTGACACAAGGTAGAGAAGATTCAGAAGTCTAGCAAAGTCGCTTCTCCATTATCATCCTACTCCATCCACAGAGGCAAGTCCCTTGAGATAATCACTGGGGCCTGGGTTACTCTCTTATAAAGCTAAACACTCATTTACATATTAACTAGTTGCTCTAAGATTAGGCACGCCTCTTCAACTTGGTCAGCATCAAACGATAAAGAATGTGCATACAAGGCACGTGTTTTGCATATACAGCTATGATAGGGGTTGCAGTGGAAGGCCTATGATATGCAATTTAAATGACTGATGCAGCAGTTCTAGCTGTACTTGGCAGATGGAATAAAACCACGAAAAGATACAGTATATGAATGGACATTACTGTGCTGAACTTCAATATGTGTGTGAAAATATATATATATATATATATATATATATATATATATATATATATATATATATATATACACATATATGTATATATGTATGTATGTATGTATATATATATATATATATATATATATATATATATATATAAAAATTCCAAAGGGGAAAAAGTCACAGCACAGTTACTGTTGATATATAATAGTAATTGGTTAAGTTGCTGCTTGATTGTGTAGTATGTGTTTGTGTACTGTGTATATATACTGTATTATAAATGGTAATTCCAAGAAAAAACAAAATTGTGTGCTAACTAAATAGTTGTGTTATAAAAATGTGCCTTTTTTATTTCTTCCTTAGTCCTAGTTAGTTTTCAGCATTGAATATTTTTATGAACTAATCTGAATTAAACTCTGATCACTCATGCTTCTAAGTGTTATTCTAATACTTTGCCTACCCTTTAGCACTCAAACTCCCTTAATCTAACCAAAGACTTAACCTTACCCTGAGGGCTCCTGTGCATTTGCACAGTGAAAACAGATAAAAAGAATTGTGTTTTTCAAAGTGCAGTTTAAGGGCACTGAAGTCCTACATATAACATGCAAACAAATTGCTGCATGCCGGACTTGGAGAATTAGAATTGTCAAAGTGCACTGCATTTATTTGTGCTGCACAAATGTAAACGGTCACATCACATAAAATGTGCAGTTATTGTGCAGTTTACAGCTGAGCTAAATTGCTTGGGTGTGTATGAGACCCAGGTTCTACCCCTTAAAAATAAACCCCTGACACAGTACTTACATTTAACACTTAGCTTATACTCGAGTATATACGGTGAGTTTTTCAGCACATTTTATTGTGCTGAAAATGCTCCCTCGGCTTATACTCGAATCACCTTTTTGCGCCTGATCTCCCGGACTTTGGGGACCTGGTACCGGCCGTACATAGGTCCCCTAACTTGGCACACATGTAGCCCCACTCTTCCTCTACAATTGTGCAAAGTTTGTCGTCTGGAGGACCTACGGCTGGGGAGCACCGATTTTTCAAAGCTGGGCACCCCTTCCATAGACTCCCATGTTAAACGGTAATTCCTCTGGTGAATTTGGGGCCCCGGTACCGGCCGGTCAAACTTTGCACACATGTAGCCCCATTTCTCATCTACAAGTGTGCAAAGTTTTCTGTCTGGGGGACCTACGGCCGGGGAGCACCGAATTTTCAAACCCGGGCACCCCTTCTATAGACTCCCATTTTAAACGTCAGTCTAGTCATGGGCACAGTGAGGCATGCACATGGACACTCTAGGCTTATACTCGAGTCAATACGTTTTCCCAGTTTTTTGTGGTAAAATTAGGTGGGTCGGCTTATACTCGAGTATATACGGTAACTTAAGCCTAGGTCTAAATCTAACATTCAGAAATTACTGTTCCATTGCAATTTTGTGGCTGCAACTGCCATATCACCCTTCTAATAGGATTGGGTTTCAAGTTCAATTTATTAAAATTAAACAGAAATAGAGTATATGAAGAGGATGAACACTGTATGGGGGACCTCCTACCTCTGGAAAAGAAGGTGGAGGAATTCCAAGTAATCAGAAAACTGCCTGAATAGCCACTATTGAATTTGTAATATTGTAAACTTTTAAATAATGCCCTGCCATGTAACAAATTGAGTTGTGTCATCTTGCCCCTGAGTGTCCAACCTCTAAAATCCCTATTCAGGTGACAAATCTTGCCCTTGAAATCTTATTTTACATATGAAGTCATTTGTTTCACTAAATGCAATTTTATCCTGTATAATAAAGCAGGACAATGAGAAACAAAATTGTGCCCCACAGTTGAACCCTGTGAAACCTTCTTTATTTGCATCAACAGTTAAAGCGGAGTTCCACCCAAAAATGTAACTTCCCCTTTTCGGAACCTCCCCCCCCCCCCTCCGGTGTCACATTTGGCACCTTTCGGGGGGAGGGGGGAGCAGATACCTGTGTAATACAGGTATTTGCTCCCACTTCTGAGCATAGATACCCGAACCACCCACGGATATCTACGCTACTTCCTTCGCCCCCCGCTGTCTTCTGGGAGACACACAGGTCCCAGAAGACAGCAGGGACGTGTGGGATAGCGCAGCGCGAGTCGCGCATGCGCTGTAGGGAACCAGGAAGTGAAGCCGCAAAGATTCCCTTACCGAAGATGGCGGCGGCAGCACAAGAGAGCCGAGTGATAGATGGGATTCGTATGCCAACATCACGGGCGCCCTGGACAGGCAAGTGTCCTTATTTTAAAAGTCAGCAGCTTCAGTATTTGTAGCTGCTGACTTTTAAAAAAAAATCTAAATTTGGCGGACCTCCGCTTTAAGGTAGAAATGTAATTGTAAAGGTTCACTTTTTTTTTTAAAGTAACAAACGTTATACTTACCTGCTTTGTGCAATGGTTTTGCACAGAGCAGCCCCGGTCAACCTCAATGCTCACGCTCCTAACCCCCCCCCCCCCCCCCCCGCTTAGTGCCCCTTAGCAAGCTGCTTGCTCCTGAGGGCACTTGTGCTTGCTCACTCCCAAGCCGCCTTTGTGTGCCTATGAGACACACAGAGCGTGGCTCAGCCCTGCCCCCTGCCCTGCTCCATTCTCTCTGGCTGTGATTGACAGCCATTGAGGAGGAAGAGACTCGGGAGAGCTTCTGCTCTCATGCACGTCGCTGGATCAGGCTCAGGTGAGTATGAGGGGGGGGGGGGGATGAAGCTGAACAAAGGTGTTTTTTTTTGTTTTGTTTTGTTTTGTTTTTTATACCTTTTTGCCAATCTCCTCTATATGTGTAAGAATTTTGAGACTTAACTCAGAATGTGGCACCACATCCAAATGACAATCGAGAAAAGAAAAAATGGAATTGAAATGGCCTTTTTACTGGTAGCAACTAGTAGTCCCAAAAAAGGAAAAGAGTACTCACTTAAACATAAAATTCTAATTTATTGTAACAACATGATAAAAACATCTTAAAATCACATCAAATAAAGTTATATCAAAAAGATTTGTATATGATATATACATGCGACATCATTCCATTCATAGGCTAATCATATATGTAATTGTACAAAGAGACCTGTAGGTATGCCCATAGGTATGGAGAGTTTAATACTTGTATCTGTGATGATCTTCCATATCAGGGCACAACAGGAAATTAGAGTACCAAGAGATCACTACGCGTTTTGCTTAGAGCTTCCTCAGGGGATCCTATTGGTACTGGGAGATGCGGCACAATTTAAATATGCAAATACATATATAGGTATCAAAAATAGATTATAAGTCAACATCAAAAAAACATTCCTCATGGGACAATAAATGTTCAAAATTAGAGAGGAGAGAGGAGCAGCGTTTAGATAGCCCCGGAATGAGTGTGCATTGATCCAAAAGTGCAACTGGCAGATAAACAATATAAATTGAAATTAGTGTCTATTGTCTACTCTAGCTAATTTGGTCCTGATTAAACGCACAGTCACATGTGCGAAATATATTTGACGTAGGCAGCGCCATCTCCACCCTGCGTTGCAACAGGAGCGTGCAGCTTTGAGCAGCTCCCATGGACTGACTGGATAAGTTCATGGTACACTTACTGATAGGCCCTTTGACCTGACATACTAACGTCTGACTGTCTAGCTGCTGCTCGACACTGAGCTGACGCAACTAACATGAGGATACACTCAGGATTTGCCTATTGCTGACTGCAGCGGCCATGAAGGAATATATCATCCCCATCGCAATTTCAGCAACAACCATGGAGTGGTGAGAGCCTCCGGGCATTATCCTTCTATCTTGCTTTTGAACTGTTTGTCAGACAAGCCCTTAGTGACACATTATACCACCTCCATGCTGGACTGTTAAAGCTACCAAGGCACATAAAGCTATTCATTATTGACTGACATTGTCTACACATGATCGGTTTGTACTATCCCCAATATACTGAGGGATTTATTCCTCCGGTCACTGCATGGTTTTCAGTATATTTAAACCTCAGCTTCTCAGCTATACACTGATCTATGCAATCAATGTCATTGGTTCCCAAATATACCATGTTATCTTGAGTGATCAATACAGCTGTTTGTTGAATATTTCTACACAATCATTGCAACGTCCCTGATTCGAATATTCTCTGTGTGGACTACCCTATTGTTTAAATCACTCCAACAGTTCCAGTCATTCCCAGTCAGTTACGCGCGTGTGTGTGTGGGACCCAGTGTTTGGCGCTTTAGTGTGACAACGTTGTCGACATTTTATTAGTAGAGTGATTTTAATAGGGTACTCTGGGGGGTTATCCCATCAGCATGGTGGAAACTTACCCCTACTGCTATTTACATGTTACTGAATTGTTTAATAAAGGTTGTTTATCTCTATATATTTTTGTTACATACCGTGGTTGACCCCCGTTATTGCTAACTTTTGGGAGATGTCTCTTTGTCTCAGGTGCTTGTTTTTGCAATTGACTCTCTATAGCTTCAGAGGGGTCCCGTCTAATTGACAAATCGGTGTATACCAATTTGCATACTACAATTGGTTAGTGAGTCCTATGTTCTATTTTATTTTTGTAAATTGTATTCATCTGTGTAGAGGGTGCAGCCACTGTTGCTTAATAAGCATGTGGTAAGTATAGGTATATATACATATATTAAGCTAAATGTATGGCTGTTGCCCCTTTGAACGATTCATATATACAGTAGGTATACAAGCACACCCATACATTTAGCTGAACATACGTATATCTACCTATACATAGTGCTTATTAAGCAACAGTGGCTGCACCCTCTACAAACAGATGTATACCTCTACCTAGAGTAGACAATAGACACTGATTCAATTTATATTGTTTATCTGCCAGGTGCACTTTCAGATCATAGGGCAAGCTCTCTTCTTTGGCTGTACTAAACCCAATGCACACTCATTCCAGGGCTGTCTGTACGCTGCTCCCCTCTCTTGCTTCCACGCTGTGGACCGGGCATTCCATATTTCCCATTTAAACCTGGGTAGGTACCAATGAATACTCAAATTTTGTAATGCTAACATAAATACTGCCTCTATTTTGGAACATCAGAGCAGGACCAATAGGCTCCCCTGAGGAAGCTAAGCGAAACGCGTAGTGATCCCTTGGTACTCTGATTTCCTGTTGGACCCTGATATGGAAGATCTTCACAGATACAAGCATCATACCTATGGGCATACCTACAGGTCTCTTTGTACAATTACATGTATGATTAGCCTATATATGGGGTGATCTTGTGTGTGTGTGTGTGTATATATCATGTACAAATCTTTTTTATATAACTTTATTTGATGTGATTTTAAGGTGTTTTTATCATGTTGTTACAATACATTTGGATTTTATATTCAATTGAGTACTCTTTTTTTTTTTTTTCCTTTTTTTGGGACTACCAGTGGCTATCAGTAAAAAGTTCATTTAAATTCCTGTTTTTTTTCTTTTCTCAATTTCCTCCTATATATCCGCCAACATGTCAACATTCTATAGCAACCACTCTGCTCTGACACAACTGGTACACAACAACTGAACTATGGGGGACCTACAACCACCTATATGCAAAACTGAATATCTAATAAGGTAATCTACTTACATGTTGATGTTATATTGATGGGAGACTGTATACCTAGAAGAGGGAGACCTAATTTAGAATATTTATTTTCCCCATTGAAGCTTTTTTTTTTTTTTTTTTTTTTACTACAACATTTAACTAGGATATTGTTTCTTTAGGGGATTTACATACCTGTCTAGGGGGGTTTAATGTATAATCTTAAAATGTGGGGTCCCTCTCAGACATATATTTATGTGCTTTATTGAAAAAAAACATAGATCCTTTTTGGACCTCCCCATATATATTGCACACTTGGGGAGTAGGGGTGCAGTTAGTATGAGAGGGGAGTCCACAGATCTATCATGCGACAACATACATATCAATTTATTGGTGATATAAAGTCCCTCATTGTATGATAACATTATATCCTACCACACTACTTATCAAATCCTTTTTTACTTTTCAGTATACTGTTCAGCAATAGCTTTTCAAATCTGAAACCAACTTCTCTTGGTGATCTGATTATATATATTTCAATCCTCATGGCTCAATTCTCCCCAGGCTGCTGTGATTGTAGACTAATGTTTTTCTGTTTTTATAAAATAATCTACTTCTCTACAATAGGTATGATTTATATACTGTACGCATGTATATTAATGCTAATATGTATCCCTTATGTGGCTTTCGACTTTTGCTTTTTGCACTTGTTTTTGATACAAGCCTGCTTACAATTTCAGAAATTGATATTGCTTGTTTTCCTGATGAAGCGGGTTTAAGACCCTTGAAATGCATCAAAGCAACCCATTACCCCGCTCTTATGGTGGCTGATGGGGGTGACATGATATAACTATTGTAGGAGACTATAATGACTGCTGTAATTGATTATGTAGCGGCCTCACCCCTCTTTCCCCTTCTTATTCTCGGCTTGGCTTTCTTTGTCTGGGGGTGTTAGTGCTGGGGAGAGGGATGAGATACACTATGGCCCATGTCCACCATAGTGACGAGGTGAAGACCAGAAAGATCGGGCTTTGTGTAGGTGTCCTAGAGTCAAGTCCTCTCTGTCACCAGCGATGCTGCGCCGGACTCTCCAGAGAAGTTCTGCACACCAGACCTCACAAACTCAGACACGGGCACCCAAGGAGTTAGGGCCCCCTCGGATTCCTCCACCCTCGCGGAACTCAGTCGAAGGTACTGAGCCCCAGGCATCCGCCATAGTACCTCACCCTAGGCTAAAGGTGCCTGAGATGGACTCCATCTCCGCTCCGGCCAGGTCAAGGGCACCTGGGCCCGGAGCACCAGAACGCCAGCACCCAAGCTGAAGGTGCCTGGGTGCGGCCGCGTCCTCCGACTTCAACTCTGAACCCCGTGGTCAGGGCATTCGCCCCTTTTATCCCCTCTCCCTTCTCGCCACAGCGGGTTCCCCGCCCCGCTGTACCAGCTCCAGGGGAGGACAAAAAGGCACAGTCTTGCGATGTGAGTTCAACTCCGGCCCAGGGCAACAATGCCACCTGTAGGCCGCAGGGAACCTCACATCACCAGAGTCCTCCAAGAACCATAAAAGGGTCTCAGATTCCCTAGCAATCAGTGCATCTGGGTTACACTACCACCGAGATGCTTCCCCTAAATTCAAACACCCGCTACATGTATTTATTACATATATGAGTGATTTTATATATTCTGTATTTTAATATAATTCCAATAAAAATTATTCAACATTTTATATATTTTGTTTGATGGTACCATTAAAGTCCTGACAGGATTCTAGTAGATAGGTTTTTGAGGCATGCTCTGATTTCATAAGATAATGAAGGTAATTTCTAAAGAATTCAATGTCCCCCATCTGCAACTTTCAATGAAGAATGTCTCAAGACCATGGGGTGAGCTTTTCCTAAGGGCCCATTAAAACCAGGCGCACTGGAATCAGTTAGGCCCTGATCACACCTTAAATGTAGCAGAAATGCACAGAAATTTATGTTTCCGGTATGCATGCACTAAAAGAATGGCCGTATTTGTTTCAAGATAAAGCATGTGAAAAATATGTAAAAACGTAAAAAAAAAAAAACTCAACACCACATCCGCTCCAATAAAGGGTACAGGAGCTACTTTGGTATGTTTTTCGCATATAAGGCTGCCCATTCACTTGACGTGCCAACTGTGTGCAACTAAACCCTCTGTTTTTAATGTAAGTTGTCAATTTGGTGTTTTTGCAGGCTAGCTGGTAAGTGTGCTGGGAAATGTTTATCTGTTTGAGGTGCATGTCCCTTCCAGGGGCAACTTACTGCAAAGACTAGCTATAATTTGTGATGGTTGCCATCTTTTTGTATAGCTTGTTCAATGAATTTGGTGTGGGGACACATTGGATGCCTTCAGCTGTCATTGTGCAGTTGCTGGGTGTCCAATGTGTGTCTGTGCATTTAAGGAGCAGTGGACTCCCTCCCAGGCAAACCTGCCCTTAATTTATCCACTGCTATATGTGCTCCAACTTGGAGACTCAAAAATATAGAGTTAGGACTGCAGTATACAAAGGAGCCTTGGCAATAGGCACTGCGGCTTCCACATATAATGTGTGCAACCAAACCCTCTGTTTTTAACATGAATTATTAGACAGGGTAATTTTTTTTTATTTTTTTGCAGGCTAGCTGGTAAGTGTCCTGGGAAATGTTTGTCTGTGATCTGCTGGTGCATGTCTGCAGTCTGTCAGCTTTCTGTAGCATTACAGTATATTCACTGAATTTGATGTGTGGCCCTTTTGGTGATGTCAGAGGCTGCACTTGAGGCCCCTTTCGTTAGGTATGTTGACCACCACTGCTTTAAAGTATGAGACGCTTTAGTGTTCTTTCACACTGGTGGAAATGGTTACTGACTCGATTTCAGAGAGTGGTATAGCAGCAGCCAACATGCATTTGGGAGGTGCTACTGTTGCTCTCTGGTGGTGTTTTCTTTTTTCTATATTGCAGGACCACTGCAACTGCGAGCCAAGCGTTTGGCTTGCGGCTGTGGCGCAGTCGCCCCTTTTTGATGGGTGACTTTGACAGGCGACATCACGGCTGTGGCATGTGTAAAGCTCTGTTGGGCTGTAACGTTAGAATTTAGAACTGTCAGAGATGCCAGCCTGGGCAATGAGAAGGCCTACAAAATTTCAGTGCACAGCAGTGCTTTAAAAACTACTGTAATCCTAAATCAAGCACAATTTGCACTGGCGATATATTTATCTATATTGGGGTTTTTGTGGGGTGGTTTATGATTTGTTTCCTTGCCTTTTGTATACTTTCGCCTTTTGAAATTTTTTATGTGGAATCTTAAAAGTACTAAATGATTGGTTGCATAATAATTTTGCTATCATTTATTTTTTACATGACTCAGATGTTTAGTTTAAACCTTATTTAAATTATTAAATTCGAATCCCTGTTAGGTAGATTTACCCTCTTTTCTCCTGGGGACCACTGTACCAGGACTAAAAGTGAGCGAAAATTCAAAACTTTGAGTTGCCACTGGAGCAGGAATAGAGGAGAAACTTATTTGGGATACTTGCTCAGGTGACAGCTATCTAAGGAGGATTTTCCTTTTACTTCCTTTTGTGCCTATGGGACAGAAAACAAATGGAAATCTCCCTAGTGGGTTATAGCTGGCAAAAAAAACATAATGGGGGTTTTATCTATTCCCCACTCTATCCAAAATGAAGAAAAAGTGTTGCATATGCAGTGATCTGTGGCTGTGAACAGACTTCACAGTCTGTAGAGAGCAGAACAAGATGGCAGGTGGGATTTGGCCATCACATATATTTGTGCTGTTGATGTCGGTTGTGCACAGTAACCTGGCTCCCAACACAACATCTGGGTGGGTCATCTCATCACACATACTCAGAAACATTAGATTAGAGAATGCTGCTGATGGTGTCAGGATTTATCAGTTGTCACCAGAGTCCTATTACTTTGAACTCTCATCACCAGTCAGCACCATCCCCTCCTGGGACGTGTGATAACATGGAGAGCAGTGGCTGGAGCATGCAAAACTGAGAATAAACATACAGTGGGGCAAAAAAGTATTTAGTCAGCCACCAATTGTGCAAGTTCTCCAACTTAAAAAGATGAGAGAGGCCTGTAATTGTCATCCTAGGTAAACCTCAACTATGAGAGACAAAATGTGGAAACAAATCCAGACAATCACATTGTCTGATTTGGAAAGAATTTATTTGCAAATTATGGTGGAAAGTAAGTATTTGGTCACCTACAAACAAGCAAGATTTCTGGCTCTCACAGACCTGTATCTTCTTCTTTAAGAGGCTCCTCTTTCCTCCACTCATTACCTGTATTAATGGCACTTGTTTGAACTTATCAGTATAAAAGACACCTGTCCACAACCTCAAACAGTCACACTCCAAACTCCACTATGGTGAAGGACACCAGAAACAAAATTGTAGACCTGCACCAGGCTGGGAAGACTGAATCTGCAATAGGCAAGCAGTTTGGTGTGAAGAAATCAACTGTGGGAGCAATAATTAGAAAATGGAAGACATACAAGACCATTGATAATCTCCCTCGATCTGGGGCTCCACGCAAGATCTCACCCCGTAGGGTCAAAATGATCACAAGAACGGTGAGCAAAAAACCCAGAACCACACGGGGGGACCTAGTGAATGACCTGCAGAGAGCTGGGACCAACGTAACAAAGGCTACCATCAGTAACACACTACGCCACCAGGGACTCAGATCCTGCAGTGCCAGACGTGTCCCCCTGCTTAAGCCAGTACATGCCCGGGCCCGTCTGAGGTTTGCTAGAGAGCATTTGGATGATCCAGAAAAGGATTGGGAGAATGTCATATGGTCAGATGAAACCAATGTAGAACTGTTTGATAGAAACACAACTCGTGTTTGGAGGGGAGAGAATGCTGAGTTGCAACCAAAGAACACCATACCTACTGTGAAGCATGGGGGTGGCAACATCATGCTTTGGGGCTGTTTCTCTGCAAAAGGGAACAGGACGACTGATCCGTGTACATAAAAGAATGAATGGGGCCATGTATCGTGAGATTTTGAGTGCAAACCTCCTCCCATCAGCAAGGGCATTGAAGATGAAAAGTGGCTGGGTCTTTCAGCATGACAATGATCCCAAACACACTGCCCCGGGCAACGAAGGAGTGGCTTCGTAAGAAGCATTTCAAGGTCCTGGAGTGGCCTAGCCAGTCTCCAGATCTCAACCCCATAGAAAACCTTTGAAGGGAGTTGAAAGTCCGTGTTGCCCAGCGACAGCCCCAAAACATCACTGCTCTAGAGGAGATCTGCATGGAGGAATGGGCCAACATACCAGCAACAGTGTGTGACAAACTTTGTGAAGACTTACAGAAAACGTTTAACCTCTGTCATTGCCAACAAAGGATATATTACAAAGTATTGAGATGAACTTTTGATATTGACCAAATACTTATTTTCCACCATAATTTGCAAATAAATTCTTTCCAAATCAGACAATGTGATTGTCTGGATTTGTTTCCACATTTTGTCTCTCATAGTTGAGATATACCTGTAACGGGGTCTCCTTTAAGGCCCCGGGACTACGTTACCCAGAACCCTGTTCGGCACCCAGAGTGCAGTTAGCCACCGCAGAGACTCATGGGAGGGGTTATTTAAGGAGGAGGGGAGGCGGAGCTCGGCCTCTTTGGACACTGGGCTGCAAGCAAGACTTTCTTCCTGTGCGGATCTGCTGCAGTGCAAGGCCTGAAGCCTGGGCCTTGTGCAACTTCCAAAGAGCCTTCCACCCCACTGCGGAGCCTGGGTGGCATCTGACTTGTCGAGTGAGGACATCAGTTGGATCGGGGACCCGATCGTTGCAGACGCTGTGTGCGGATACACAGCAGGGTGGACGTTCCAGACTGGGATCGCGTCCGGAGTGGTGAGCGGGCACCTGCCCAGACCAATAGACTGTGCCGTGTTCAGGCCTATAGACTTCATAGGCCCACAGTTTCGCTTACTTACTGTTCCCCGGGGGGATCGGTAGCAGGACAGAGTTTAAGTGTCCCCCAGTATAGTGTTTCAAGTTACTGCCTATTGTGGATTACAAATTGTTATTCATCAAGTGCACCACCGAAAGCTGGCATGCGAAGAACTCCATATAGGAGGTGACTGAGATTTATTCCATGTCAGGCCTGACCGGGGTGGGAAGTTTGGGTATTGTTTAGTGCGCCATAGGGCGCGCATACCACAATAGCTACACGTGGTGAAGTACCGTGCAGTGCCATTATTGTATGCTGTGTTGAATTCTGCAGGGCTCTGCTAACCAATCGCATATGTTGTGTTCTGTCTATGCTACTTTTTGATAAGAGTAAACGGTTATATTTAATCTCTGCCCCCAGTGTGTTGTCTTACTGTAGGAGATCATTACTCGCAATAACATTTAAATGTGATATACATATAACCCCTAGACTAGCTGTAACCAGAGTGGGTCGAGCCGATTGCTGGGGGTTGGTGGTGCTGCACACAGGGCCCGAAAACAAATGCAGCGGCTCTCAACTGGGGGTAGCGCTACATACCCATGATGACAATTGCAGGCCTCTCATCTTTTTAAGTGGGAGAACTTGCACAATTGGTGGCTGACTAAATACTTCTTTGACCCACTGTAAACACAGCAAATAAATGTTCTGTCAGTTAGTATACTTGTGCTGATACAATATTAACTTTATGGCCTATATATTCAATTATTAAGGTTTATTAAAGTTGCATTATTTTTGGTGATTTACATCACATAGTATTTATATCATTTTTAGTGCATCCTTTTTATAATATATATGCCAATTATTCTGCTAATTACTTTTTTTTTTTTATTTCAACAGTAAAATGATATCCCATAAAGTTTAAGTATATGTATGGCAAACCTTCTTTTTTTTTTTTTTTTGCACTCTGTGTCTCAGAGAGATTTCTCATCACCTTCTGTTTCAGAGATGCAACAGGAAGTAAGCGGAATCTCTGCAAAGTGCAGGGACTTTCCCTCTTATGCAGTTGTCACCGGGTGTCCCCATTAGAAGATTTTCTTACCTCCTTGTTCTGGTGCCAGTTCTAAAATTCTGGATTTCGACTAACTTTCTGCCCCATTGAGAATGGTCAGCAGGAAAAATAGAGGAGTGAATCTATACAGGCAGCAATAAAAGAATGATAGGGCTTCTCATTCTTATTTTCCCAAAATTAAAAGAATTGAGAATGCTGCAGGATGACATAACTGTTAGCTAAAGGGTATGGACATTAGCCAACCACAGCACTCAACAGGTGAAATCTTGTATGATACAGGAAAGTTTACATGTCCAGGCACATATGACCCTTTATAGCTGCAGTGTTGGAACAGGCCTGAGTTATCAAAGTGAAGGTAGCAACATATTTAATTTATGTTTATTAGTTGTAGGGACTTTTTACAATCTTTCAGCAATCCTAAAGTAGCAAACATTTACCTGAACAGCTGTTGGCAAAACAGAGTAGGCGCCTCCAGGTCAAGGATCAAGGTGTGTCACTTCTCAGGCCACTTTATGAACAGATCAACCCAAATACCTGGATCCATCCCCTTCTGCCTACTAAGCCTAATGCCGCGTACACATGACCATTTTTCATGACGAGAAAAATGCAATTTTTTCATTTGGTCATTAAAAACAATCGTGTGTGGGCTCCAGTCGTTTTTCACGTCGTCGTTTTTCTCGTCATGAAAAACGGCCGTATGTAGGCTTTAACGACGTGAAAAAAACGTGCATGCTCAGAAGCAAGTGATGAGATGGGAGCGCTCGTTCTGGTAAAACTAGCGTTCGTAATGGAGATGGCACATTCGTCATGCTGTAACGGACTGAAAAGCACAGAGACTGAAAAGCACAGAGACTGAAAAGCACAGAGACTGAAAAGCACAGAGACTGAAAAGTGCGAATCGTCTGTCGCCAAACTTTTACTAACATGCGGTAACACGAAATCAGCCCAAAGGGTGGCGCCATACGAATGGAACTTCCCCTTTATAGTGCCGTTGTACGTGTTGTTTGTCACCGCGCTTTACTCAAGCATTTTTTTTCCACGATAGTGTGTAGGCAAGGCAGGCTTGAGAAGAATCACGGCGAGAAAAATGCTGTTTTTTTCAATGACCTTAAAAATGGTTGTGTGTACGCGGCATAACTTTTTGTCCATAATGATGTCAAGCCTCACACTAGTCAATAGTGAAGGTTGGAGGGAGCTTGGAACAAAAGTTGTGTCAATATGCACATACCAGAACAGTCTTGTATTTGGAGAACTTGGGCCACCTAAGAGAAAATCTAAATGGATGTACAGGTACCCGATAAACCCCTATACTATTTGTTTTTTCACTTCAGAATTTCTTTCTTGTACTGTATTTACAGGGCATGAAGGTAGACCTCACCTGCTTTAGCCAATTTATTTTCTTTTCTAATACCTTTTTAGCATGTCCTGGCCCCACACTTCCTGGTTTCTTGTCTAAGTGAGAATGATGTCCTTTCTCTATCCAAAGCCTCCTGGGATCTTTACATCACCCATCCCAGGAGGCTTCGGGGCAAGGTCCAGCACACTGCACATGAGTTGGGAAATCTTGGGCACACTGCAAATTTACAGTAGCTAGTCAGGGGGCTGGGTGCAAGAACTCAGAAGAAACTTGGCCCTTGATGGCATCAGTATAGAAGCTGGCGATGCAGGACCTGGCATGCATAGGGTAAGCAGCAGGCTTCACCAAACAAGGCTGGAATTTTTTATTTTTTTTTGAGGATAACTAGTAGTTAGAGGTAAGTTGTGAAGTTTCTCATGAAGGCAAGAGGACTATTTTTCTGCCTGAACCTTATTCCCGAGAAGAACGCCACAATTCAATATACTGGAATAGGGTTAGTGGTGCTTTAGCCTGGGTTCACACTATCTTCGCATGTGGCTCACAGCAGGGATCCGGTGCATCCCCATTCACCATTTCAGGTCCGATATCAGCCTGAATTTGTGGCTGAGTTCGGACCTAAAATGGACCAAAAGATGCACAGGGCTCCTATGCAAATTCCTTCCGGAGACGCAGTCAAAATCTCCTGCTATTGCGAATTGGATGGGGTGGAAACCGCATTCAATTCGCAATAGTTTGTACCCAGCCTAACATAGAGTAAAATTACCACAATCTTGCGACCTAATCTTTTTCAATGATGCAAAGAGTTGAGTACATAGACTGAGGGGAAAAAGTATTTGATCCCCTGCGGATTTTGTACGTTTGTCCACTGACAAAGAAATGATCAGTCTATAATTTTAATGGTAGGTAACAAAAATATCCAGAAAAACGCATTTAAAAAAGTTGGAAATTGATTTGCATTTTAATGAGTGAAATAGGTATTAGATCTCCTATCAATCAGCAAGATTTCTGGCTCCCAGGTGTCTTCTATACAGGTAACAAGCTGAGATTAGGAGAACTCTCTCACTGCTCCTAACCTCAGCTTGTTACCTGTATAAAAGACACCTGTTGGCAGAAGCAATCAATCAGATTCCAAGAAATGGGTGAAAGTGTTGTTGTCAGATGAGACCAAAATTGAGCTCTTTGGCATCAACTTAACTCACCGTATTTGGAGGAGGAGGAATGCTGCCTATGACCACAAGAACACCATCCCCACCGTTAAACATGGAGGTGGAAACATTATATTTTGGTGGTGTTTTTCTGCTAAGGGGACAGCACAACTTCACCGTATCAAAGGGACAATGGACGGGGCCATGTACTGTCAAATCTTGGATGAGAACCTCCTTCCCTCAGCCAGGGCCAACTACAAGAAACATCTGACCTCTGATTGCCAACAAGGGTTTTGCCAACAAGTACTAAGTCATGTTTTGCGAAGGGGTCAAATACTTAAGCTGGATACACACTATACAACTTTTTATTGCTTGATTTCCTTCTGATTTACCTTCAAATATGTAGTACAAGGGCCTCGCCTGATTGCATACAAATTGAAAGTGTTTAGGTTTGACCTTATATTATATGGTTTTGGTAAATCTAAAGGAAAAAATCTAAAGAAAATTGCATAGTGTGTATCCAACTTTATTTCATTATTGCATTAATGCAAATCAATTTATAACTTTCTTGAAATGTGTTTCTCTGGATATTTTTGTTATTCTGTGTCTCACTGTTAAAATAAACCTACCATTAAAATGATAGACTGATCATTTCTTTGTCAGTGGGCCAACGTACAAAATCAGCAGGGGATCAAATACTTTTTTTCCCCTTACTGTAGAATAAGTTATAATGTGCACTGTGTGGCAAGCAGTAAATGTGATCTAACACTGCAGGTGTCCCATAGAAAGGCATGGTGAGCCACTGGCAAATGTTTAAAACTGATTATAGCCAGTGAATGTAACATTCATCATGTTATAAAGATGAAAAAGATTCCTGAGAACTGAATTTCCTATTGTAGAAAAAAAAAATCCAGATGTTCAACGACTGGTGATGAAAATCATGCTATACACAAGAGACTGCAGCATTTAAATAGGCTATAAAAGTTCTGTGAGATGTATATTGGCAAAAAAGCTGCAAATGATAATTATAAATAAATCATAAAAAATATGATTTGCTACTTTAAAATAATGACCCAATATGTTTCTTTCTACAGAATTGCAAAGCATATTAAAACAGAGGTTTTGTCTAATATATTGTTTATAGCGGAAAAAAACCCATAATAAATTAATATATATTGATATTGCAAGACAGCTACCTATGTTTGCTGATGTCATGAGTACATAGCAGTGTTTACAAGTACACACAGTTCTGTGATCAGGGTGCGTGCAGGACTTTTATCTGTGTGAAGAGAAGCCTTGTGATAAGGGACACATCTTTACATCACAGCGTTCCCGCCTATGGACCAGCTCCAGCAGTCTTATCAGCTGCCAGCTGAAGGAACTGGAGTTTTATGAGGGTGAATGCCGGCATTATAATGCACATCGCACTCCAAAGTTTGCATATTTTGCTGTAGAGGTGGCTTACCACCCAAAGATCCCACTTGGGGGGCCAAAAACCAGATAGATAATATAATATGCTGATAAAGTGACTTTTAGGGGCCATTTCATTGCTGCATTTTTGGAAAATACGTGTATTTTGTATGTTTGCATGCGTTTTGCATTGTAGACCATTAAACACAATGATGTATGCATTTCTGAAAACTATAGGGAATAAGCTGCAGGCCACATTTTGGTAAACCACAACCCACAGCCATTGGCACCTAGCGCTGGTTGAATGCTGGTTTACCAGCATGTCTGTTTTGACAGAACCCGGTCATGAGACCTGTAGAACACACAAACTGTACACACGGGCCGGAAGTCAGAGGATTTTGGACTAGTGTGTACAAGACTTTAGAAAGCAAGTCTATGGGGTTGAATTACTAAAGGCTAATAGACTGTGCACTTTGCAAGTGCAGTTACACTTGTCTTCCCCAGAGCTTAGTGAATGTGGTAAAGCTTTGCTGAAATCATCATCCAATCATGTGCAAGCCTGTGATTGGATATTCTTTACAAAGTGAATCTTCTTCACATCCACTAAACTCTGGGGAAAATGTGTGCAACTGCACTGGCAAAGTCCACAGTCTTTTTGCCTTTAGTAATTCAACCCCAATAAGTGATATTAAACCCCAAGTTTTTACGCAATTTCAGCAGCTGATTGAAATCACTTACTGATTATGCAGATTCTTTTTCTTTATATCCTTGCCTATGTTCCTGTTTAACTGGATGACTGCTGTCCAAGGCTTACTGTTTCAGGCTGGGTTCACACCATTGCAAAGTGGATACGGGATCCCCACATCCAATTCACAATAGCAGGAGATTTTGACTGGCTCTCTATGGAGCTGGTTCACATATCTCCGCAGCAGGTCCTGTGCGTTTTGCAGAAAAACGCTATGCTGAATTCGGGCTGAATTCTGACCTGAAATGGTGAAACGGCACGCACCGGACCCCTGCTGGGAGACGGATCCATCTTGGGTGTAAACCGAGCCTCAAGCCTCGTACACACGACCGAGTTTCTCGGCAAGAACCAGCAAGAAACTTGCTGGCAGAGCTTTCTTGCTGAGTAAATCGGTCGTGTGTACGCGGCTATCATGTTTCTCGTCAAGAAAACCGTCAAGAATCTCGACGAGAAAAATAGAGAACCTGCTCTCTTTTTTCTCGTCGAGATTCTTGTCAGCAGGTTTCTTGACGAGAAAAGTGTGTGTGTGTGTGTACACTTGCCTGTCCTCCGGGAAGCCCGCGCATGCTCGAAATGACTTTGACGCATGCGGGGTAGCTTCCTAGGCATAGGTAGGGTGTAGCAAGATGGCGGCGACGGCATCGAATGTGACGTGCGCACGCTCGTCGTCGTCGATTACGTCACCGCGTTCGCTCCATTCAAAGAACCGCGGGTTCTTTGAAAGGAGCGTGTGTACGCTCGGCCGGGACAAGTTTCTTGTCCAAGAATCTCGTCAAGAAAAACGACGTGTTTTTTTCTTGACAAGATTCTCGGCCTTGTGTACGAGGCTTCAGAGTGGCTCCTTTCACTTGAAGTTTCCTATGGAGCCACCCTTGTATGCAGGGAGTAGAGTTACCGTCAAAAAATGATTTGATCCCCTGCTGATTTTGTACGTTTGCCCACTGACAAAGAAATGATCAGTATATAATTTTAATGGAAAAGTAGCTTGATAGTTGAATTGGTGAATTCTAAAAAAAAAAAAAAACGCCACAACAGACACGTGCACCTCCACCACACAGAGTGCGTTCTTACCAAGCAAATCGTGCTTGCAACTATCAACCCAGCCAGGGCCTTTATCCTGAGGATATAGGGATACCAGCTCACAGGGGAGTTCTTGAATGATGAAACAGGATATGCATCAGGAACCAATATACCTTGATGTCTCCAATGTTTGAGCATAAACCAGACGCATATACCCAGAAATAAGAGAAGCTCACCATAGTGTAAATCAGGCAAAAAAGCGTTCAATTTAATAAAAAATGCACTTGCATAAGAAGCATAGAAGAAATGGTGTCAAAAGTGTCCGATCTGTCCGCCGCAATGTCACAGTCCCGCTAAAAATCGCTGATCACCGCTATTACTTTCTCGCTAAAGGGGGGGGGGTCAATCTGCAGAAAAACAAATGCATTTCTCGGCCGAATGTACCGACTTTCAACTGTCAACATGTGAGGCCTGATATGGGTCAGTGTCACAAAGTCTCAGAGATAGAATCACAGCCACAGCCAAGCTGGAGACTGGAACCCCACTTTAACAGTGGACAGTGCAATCACATTTTTCATTTTTTTTAAAGGCATGTTATTTCAGCATTCAATACAGTGGTACATATAAGATGACTTACTATTTTAAAAACCGCCGCCAATCTGCCGAGTTACTGCATAAAGAGACTTTAAAAAAAATCTTTGCTGAAGTTTTAATTTTGCTTGTGGGCATGTGAAGCCCACAAGCATTTACTTCCTGGATTGTATTGACGAGTGATTCTAGCCATAGGGGAAGCACACTGCATCCTGGGAAATGATGACACACATTTCCCAGGAGCAGTAGGGAGATGAGGAAGATGTCAGAATCCGAGGTGATTCAGAAGGCAGATTTGGTGGGACCGCATAGCAACAGGTACTTCCAGGTAAGTAAAAAAAATGTTCAAATGTTTTTTTTTTTAGGCTATTATATGCACAATAATGCCATTTTGTTTTTTTGGTGGAAACTCCACTTTAACTTTTTCTTGTGAAGCCTGAAGTTCAGGGAAGCAACACTGGGAGAGCAGGAGCCAGCAGCATCAGAAGCTATAAACTGCAAGTGGTGGGGTATAAATTTTAATAGTTTGTTGGGAAAGGTTTATTTTATTGTGCTTAAAGTGATTTTAAAGTCTTGTTGTTATTTAAAAAAAAATAAAAAAAACAACCATGTTATACTTTCCTGTCCTGTGCAGTGGTTTTGCACAGAGCAGCCTGGATCCTCCACTTCTTAGGTCCCTCTTCACTGCTCCTGGCCCCTCTCTCCTGTGGAGTGCCCCCACAGCAAGCAGCTTGCTATGGGGGCACTGGAGCCGAGCTGCAGCTCCGTGTGTCCATTCAGACACGGAGCTTCAGTTCGGCCCCACCCCATCTCTCCCCTGATTGGCTAACTGACTTTGATTGACAGCAGCAGGAGCCAATGACACAGCTGCTATGTCTCAGGCAATCAGGAGGGAGAGACCTGGATAGCCGAGGGACTCGTTGACATCGCTGGACAGTGATGGGGCTCCGGTAAGTATTGGGGGGGGAAGGCTGAAGGGGGCTGCTACACACAGAAGGTTTTTTATCTTAATGCATCTTCTATGGATTAAGATAAAAAAACTCTCTGCCTTTACAACCCCTTTAATGTGTTAAGCCTCGTACACACGACCGGTTTTCTCGGCAAGAACCAGCAAGAAAATTGCTGGCAGAGCTTTCTTGCCGAGTAAACCGTGCGTGTGTACGAGGCTTTCAGGCTTCTCGTCAAGAAAACTGGCCAGAATCTCGACGAGAAAAATAGAGAACCTGCTCTCTATTTTCTCGTCGGGATTCTCGTCGGCCTGTTTCCCGACGAGAAACCCGAGAGTGTGTACGCTTACCTGTCGCCGTGGAAACCCGCGCATGCTCGAAATGACTTTGACGCATGCGCGGTAGCTTCCTAGGCGTAGGTAGGGTGTAGCAAGATGGCAGCGACGTCATTGAATGTGACGAGCGCACGCTCGTCGTAGTCGATGACGTCACAGCGTTCGTTCCATTCAAAAGAACGGCGCTTCTTTTGAGTCGAGCGTGTGTACACTCGGCCGGGACAAGATTCTTGTCAAGAATCTCGTCCTGGAAAAACAACGGGTTTTTTCCTGACGAGATTCTCGGTAGTGTGTACGAGGCTTTAAGGTAAAAAATGCTGAGAGTTTAATGCTACTTTTAGGATTTACTGCCCATGTGGCTGGTCCAAGTTGTATTGGTATAGAAAGTTATTGAAAAGCGAGTTGTCCGAAACAATAAATTTCAATGCAGGTTGTTAGAAAACTCCAGATGAATGAATATAGTAACTACCCTTATTATTTCCCAGTGACCCGTGCAAGCAGAAAATAGCTATGGCTACTGCTAGGATTGGCCTTTTAAACCATTTGAGCCGGCATGTCTGTAAAATCAAAACCGAATTTGTAACATCATTCTGCATCAATTTTTTTTTCTATAAGGCCCCTTTCACACTGAGGCGGTTTGCAGGCGTTTTAGCGCTAAAAATAGCGCCTGAATAGCGCCTGAAAATTGCCTCCCATGTATCTCAATGTAACCTTTCACATTGAGGCGTTGCGCTGGCTGTGCGGTAAAAAAACTCCTGCAAGCAGCATCTTTGGTGCATGTTTTGTGCGCTATAAATAGCGCATTAAAAACGCCTATATCCATAGGAATACATGGGTACCGCTCTAAAACCGCCTGAAAATAAACCAAAAACGCCTGAAATCCATTCTCTGGATGCTGTGGGAAGGTCTCATGACCGCATTGATGGGTCACATGATGCTGGGATACCAGGAAATCCGCTTTCATATGGGGAGAGAGAGGGAGGGAGAGGGGGAGAGAGACACAACAGTATGGATGCTGAACCAAGCCAGGAGGTACAGCCTAGTGCTGAAGAAGCATCTTGGAGAGCCTCTGCCTCTATTGAACCTGAACAGTTCATCCAAACAATGCGGGCACACCCAGAACTCTGGGATAAGAAAAGTGCATTGTATGCCAATAGAAACAAAAAAAGAGTTGGATGGAATGCAGTTGCTACCCTGCACATTCCACGCTGGGTTTCCCTGAGCAAAAAAGACAAAGCTGGCAAAAGTAAGTTTAAATACCAATCTAGTTAGTCCCAAAATCCCAGCCTTGATCCCACTTCCCATAGTCCCAAAATACAAAAACCTAACCTTTATCCGACTTCCCATAGTCCCAAAATACAAAATCCCAGCCTTGATCCCACTTCCCATAGTCCCAAAATACAAAAACCTAACCCTAATCCCACTCCCCATACTCCCACTCCCCATACTCCCAAACTTCTAACCCTAATCCCACTCCCCATACTCCCAAACTTCTAACCCTAATCCCACTCCCCATACTCCCAAACCCCCAACCCTAACCCCACTCCCCATACTCACAAACTTCTAACCCTAACCCTAACCCTAATCCCACTCCCCATACTCCCAAACTTCTAACCCTAATCCCACTCCCCATACTCCCAAACTTCTAACCCTAATCCCACTCCCATACTCCCAAACTTCTAACCCTAATCCCACTCCCCATACTCCCAAACTTCTAACCCTAATCCCACTCCCCATACTCCCAAACCCCCAACCCTAACCCCACTCCCCATACTCACAAACTTCTAACCCTAACCCTAATCCCACTCCCCATACTCCCAAACTTCTAACCCTAATCCCACTCCCCATACTCCCAAACTTCTAACCCTAATCCCACTCCCCATACTCCCAAACCCCCAACCCTAACCCCACTCCCCATACTCCCAAACTTCTAACCCTAATCCCACTCCCCATACTCCCAAACTTCTAACCCTAATCCCACTCCCCATACTCCCAAACGTCTAACCCTAACCCCACTCCCTATACCCCCAAACCTAACCCCACTCCCCATACTCCTAACCCTAATCCCACTCCCCATACTCCCAAACTTCTAACCCTAACCCTAATCCCACTCCCCATACTCCCAAACTTCTAACCCTAATCCCACTCCCTATACTCCCAAACTTCTAACCCTAACCCTAATCCCACTCCCCATACTCCCAAACTTCTAACCCTAATCCCACTCCCCATACTCCCAAACCCCCAACCCTAACCCCACTCCCCATACTCCCAAACTTCTAACCCTAATCCCACTCCCCATACTCCCAAACTTCTAACCCTAATCCCACTCCCCATGCTCCCAAACTTCTAACCCTAACCCCACTCCCCATACTCCCAAATCCCCAACCCTAATCCCTCTCCCCATACTCCCAAACTTCTAACCCTAACCCTAATCCCACTCCCCATACTCCCAAACTTCTAACCCTAATCCCACTCCCCATACTCCCAAACTTCTAACCCTAATCCCACTCCCAAACCCCCAACCCTAACCCCACTCCCCATACTCCCAAACTTCTAACCCTAATCCCACTCCCCATACTCCCAAACCCCCAACCCTAACCCTAATCCCACTTCCCAAACTTCTAACCCTAATCCCACTCCCCATACTCCCAAACTTCTAACCCTAACCCTAATCCCACTCCCCATACCCCCAACCCTAACCCCACTCCCCATACTCCCTAACCCTAATCCCACATAATGCTTGCTGTCATCAAAATATAGCAAGAAGGGATCACTTGCAAATGGAGACACACAGCAAATAAAATAAAATCACCAGAATCATTTTATAAAAGAATAGCCAGTGAATCTTATAACGATTTATAGCAATTTGCCACTTTGTCATTTACTCAAGGTTCTATGTCTACATTCAATATATTATATACGGCGTGAATGTAGGTATGAAGTACCAGGCAAATTGAACTGAACTTCCAGCAATTGTCACCTTTAAAGAATGCTTTTTTATTTTTTTGTTATTGTACTTTATATTAGACTTTTAACATTTTTTTCCCTATAAAAATAACAAACCTGTTATACTTACCTGCTCTATGCAGTGGATTTGCACAGAGCAGCCCAGATCCTCCTCTTCTCGGGTCCCTTTTCTGTGATCCTGGCACCTCCCTCCTGTTGAGTGCCCCCCACAGCAAGCCGCTTGCTATGGGGGCACCTGAGACGAGTCACAGTTCCCTGTGTCTGTTCAGACTCAGAGCCCCCACCTGGCTCCGCCCCCTCTCTCTCCTGATTGGCTAACTGACAGCAGCGGGAGCCAATGGCGCCGCTGCTGTGTCAGACAATCAAGAGGGAGAATCTCGGTCAGCTGAGACACTCGTGGGCATCGCTGGACAGAGCGGGGCCTCATGTAAGTATTAGAAGGTGCTGAGGGGGGCTGCTGCACACTGAAGGCTTTTTATCTTAATGCATAGAAGACATTAAGATAAAAAAACTTCTGACTTTACAATCCCTTTAAGTGCATCTGTGTTGGGCTCTTTGTACAGTGTGTTCAAAACCATTAGGAGGGTCAAGGAATAAAGAGGGCCTTAAGAGTGGTAAGAACAGATTTTAACCCAGTGGATACATTTAATGACCGGAACTTTTAATTGAAACTGTAAAAACACAGTTCCCACTATACAATGTATTTAAAAAAAAATTATTTTGAAAGTTAAAAAAAATTAGTGCCCCCCCTCCCAGGCATAACCATCCCAAAACATCAGGCATTTTGTCTGGGATCGTCATGGCAAGAGGTAGTAAGAATGAAGGCCTCTGCCATGTTGATACCAGTGATCTTTCCCTTGCTCTGTAGCCTTGGGTTGGGTGCTTTAAAAAAAGGTTCCCTAAAAAAAGGGGTGGCCACACAAAGTACCGATGCCCAATGCTAACTGACACCAGGCTCATTGGCACTTTAATGTTTGGGGTTCCTGCATAGGGGAAAAGCAGATGGCCTCCTTTCAATCTGTGCATGCTAGTCAAAACAGATCTCCTCTAGTGAGAAGTGAAGGGGGTGCTATCATTCTGTCAGTTTAAAGTGTGCAGGAGTACATGTCTCCCCAGAATTCTCTGTACCCATATTTTGTATTAGTCCTCATGGGGGACAGCTAGGAACATGTAAAATCCACCCTTCCAAGCACACACTTCTGACCATTGTGGGTGCTGAACAGCACAGTGCCCAGCATTTTTAGCTAATGGAGCACCCCTCTTTAGAAAATCTTACGGAGATCACCTCCCCAATGCTGAAGGGCATGCAAGCTTGCATTAACATGACAGGGGGCCGCATATTCATTGCTTTCTTGCTATGGGGATACCACCCCGCATGTCTGGCAGGTTGGATTGATTATGATTAGGCGGAATGGGTGCTTCTAAATAGTTTTTATTTTGGATAGAGAAGGGAGGGTTGTAACCCCTGTCAATTTTTTTTTATTTTTTTTGCCAGCTGTGTCCCATTGGGGAGATTTCCCTTCACTTCCTGTCCCACAGCTAAAACAGGAAGTGAGGGGAATCCCTTGGAGCCCCCCAGGTCACTAGAACTAGTGTCCCCATTGGAAGATTTCCCCACCATTACTATTCTGGGAACAACCCAAAATTTGGGATTTTCTTTTACTTTCTCTTTCAATGATAATGGTAAACAGGACAAATAGAGAGCGTGAATCTCCCTAATTGGAGCACAGGCAGCAATTAAAACTGTAGGTGTTCTAATTTATCAAAACTTTTTCCCTTTAATTAAACTTTCATAGTTTTTTTTTTTTTTATCAATATATTAAAGTGTTAAACTTATGTTAAAAGCACTTTCCAAAAGCTCATTAATAATGGAATGGAACAATTTGCTATCTCAGATCTGGAAAATATTATTATGTAGGCACATAGGTTAAAAGGAAGACGTGCTACTTAGTATGTCCATCTAGTACCAAAACACAAAAATAAATTAACCTGCATCCAACAATTGTCAAAAAAAAAAAAAATCTGCCCTCATACCTAAGGTAATAAGCCCCTCCTGGGTGAACAAACAATGATGTTTTTTATTATAAATATTAACAGCCAATTATATTCTGTACATTTAAAAACACAATCAGTCTTCCCTGAAGCAAAAAACAGAATCTCCTAAAACTAGTGCCTGTGAAAGTCCATTTTCATATCCTTTACTGCAAAGCAGCCTTTCCGTATACTGAGATTAAACTTCTCTTCCTCTAGATGCAAAGAGTGCACCCTTGTCATTTGCAACAACCTTAAAGTGTTTGTAAACCTCAGACAAGAAATCTGAACTAAGCGCTTATTTCTATAGTGTGTACTCTCCGAAGCACAAAGTGCCATTTCTCTTGGCTGTCTAGTTTCTCTGCTATCAGCATGAGTCACTTCGGACAAGTTTTCCTGACACCAAGTGAAAAAAGGTGACGGGAGGGATCAGCCTGTGAATGACAGCCTCAGCTGTGTTCCTGTGTGAAGTAGACATTTGCGGCTCGTTTAGTTCCAATTCAAAATTCTGACAAATTTTTTGTTATTTGGAAATTCAGATGTATCCGAATTGCCGAATTACAATAGTAAGGAATTTTAACTATTCCACAATAAAGAAACAAAATTACAGCCGAAATTCAAATCAAATTCAAACGGAATAGAATAGAATAAAATAGAATATAGCCATCTGCCAAAATTCTAATATAGAATAAATGAAAATAGAATAGAAAAAGAATAGATTAGAATAGAAAAACCAATGGAATAGAAAGAATGTAACCATATTCCGAAATTTTAATTTAAAACAGAATAAATTTGAATTCGAATAGAATATAAAAGAATAGAATAGAAAATAGAATAGACTAGAAAAAATCCATAAAAATGAATTGAAATAGAATATAGGGTAACCATCTTCCATACACAGTTGATTTGGCAGGTTATGGATTAATTTGTCCAAATTAATTCTCTAAACTTTCCAGACATTCTCTAGCCTAGCTGAGAGAAGTTAGTGCCAGGGGTGTTTAGCAATGACTCACAGGCCTAAGCATGCAGTGCTTTGAAAAAGTATCCATACCCCTAGAAATTTTCCACATTTCGTCATGTTACAACCAAAAATGTGAATGCATTTTATTGGAATTTTATATGATAGATTAACACAAAGTGGCACATAATTGTGAAGCAGAAGGAAAATGATAAATGGTTTTCCCAATTTTTTACAAATAAATATGTGAAAAGTGTGGGGGGCATTTGTATTCAGCCCCCCGAGTCAGTACTTTGTAGAACCACCTTTTGCTGCAACTACAGCTGCAAGTCATTTTTGAGATGTCTCTACCAGCTTTGCACATCTAGAGAGTGACATGTTTGCCCATTCTTCTTTGCAAAATAGCTCAAGCTCTGTCAGATTGGATGGAGAATGTCTGTGAACGTCAATTTTCATGTCTTGCCACAGATTCTCAATTGAATTTAGGTCTGGACTTTGACAGGGCCATTCTAACATATGAATATGCTTTGATCTAAACCAGGGGTGTCCAAACTTTTTTCAAAGAGGACCAGATTTGATGAAGTGAACATGCTTGAGGGCCGACCATTTTGCCTGACATTATTTAAACCATTAAAATTTGGTCTAAGTGTGCTTGTTCGAGCACTAATACACTGCCCAACAAGAATTCTCCTGCCTTGGTGGCTGTGTGGGGTGAAGAGATGAGCTTGGGTGTGTTATTTGGATATAGTATATACCGTATTTATCGTCCTAAAACACGCACCTTAACTTTAAAACTGAAGTTTCAGGAAGAAATCTTAAATTTTAAATAAAGAACTGTGAAGCAAAATAAGGGTCAGTGCCCATCAATGCAGCCTAATCAGTGCCCATCTGCAGCCTCACAAGTGCCATGAATGCAGCACCCACCGTATTGCCATGAATGCAGCACCCACCGTGACTTCTCAGGTCTATGTGGAAGGTGTGTATGGAGATAAATGGACAGAAGACAAGTAATGGGGACATGGGATGGACTCACCTGAACTCCTCCGGAATGTCCACCAAGAAAAGCCACAGACATGGTGCCAGGATCAGATCTTCACACACCTGAGAGGAGCAATGAGGGACAAGGATGACACATCACTGAGGACAAGGATGACACTCCCCATACAAGGGATCCCTCCACCCGGCACACCCTCAGCACATCGCAATCCTGCGGCTTCCAGCAAACTGTCCCAAGACTATCAAACCCCCCCTTCAGCGGAACATGGTCTGATCCATTCCCCCCCCCCCAGGGCATTCACGCACACGGCCATACCATCCCGGATCAGGAGGGGGGGTTGGAGGAGTTCCCCCGGGAAGTTGTCAGACTTTTCACTACGCAGGCCCCGCCCCTTCTACCTGTCCAGGCAGAGTCTGCGGAGGAAAGGTGCAGGTGGAGGAGGGGCGGGTCACCTGTGCTGGAGGGGAGGAGGCGGGTCTCCAATGATCTCTATGGGGAGGACACGGAGCGGACATGAGAGGTGCCTGAGTGATACATTGTAACAGCTGGAGGGAGCACGTGACCGGCCGGGGGGGGGGGGGAGACTGCTCCGGACTTTGTATTGTAAGACCCAGAATACACAGATCATAGGGGAGGGGAGTGCACACAGACAGGGGCAGAATTTATATCCCACCAACTTCTTACCGCCTGGCACAGCTTGAGGATGGCGGGGATGGAGCCGGGGTAGTCTCTGTCTACCAGTGCCGGGCTGCTCTGCTGGACGTTACTGCTGCTGGTGGTGGTCCGGACCACGGTGACTGAACTGTGCTGGGACATAGTACCTCAGTCAGGGGACAGGATAGAAGATGCCGACCGGAGGATGGAGGAGGGGAGAGCCGGGGTGGGACAGTGGGGAGTGTATACAGTCTCCTCCAGCCAAAGAGAGCGGGGGAAGGGTGGGGTCTAGGGAGAAGGCAAACCAGAAACTCCGGACTGGATTGCAGAGCTAGGCTGGGGCCCTGGGAGACACAAGGCGGATCAGACCTGGATTCTGTTTCCAGGTTTTGTGGTTGTAAAATACAGCATGTAGATGACAGCTCATAGCAAGGAGCTGCGGGCCCCCTGGAGCTGAACACGGGATCGCAATCACGACTCTCGCACCCTTTCACGCTACGCCAGTGGGCCTGACATATTGGCATATGTCTTGTATAGCCCTTATGATGAGTAATAATACGTGTTGTTTCCCATAGTTTATGGATTAACTAAAATGTTGGAAACTTTCTCTTCTCATAAAATTGGTGAGACACTATTTTCTGAACTAATGGAGATGATGGTCCTCCCAACCACACCAATGTTGAAGTTGTGCTGCCATGAAATATAATCTTGAATTAGGGATAGCTATCCCTCCTCTATTCTTTGCTTGTTCCAGGGTTTCTAGTTTGATTCTTGGTTTTCCATGTTTCCATATAAGATCTCTAAAGGTCGAATCTATTGTTCTAAATAGTTTTAATGTCAACCAGACTGGGCAATTATGCAATAATTATAGCAGTTGGGGAAACCATACCATTTTTACCAGATTTGCTCTGCCTATAATAGTCAATGGAAATCTGCACCAAGTTTTACCTTGTTGCCTAAATTTACCAACAAGAGGAAGGATATTTTTGTCTATATATTCGTTAATATTTGGAGTGACTATTATCCCTAAATACTTAAATGATGAAACATGCTTCATCTGGTGAACCTGGCCTGGTCGCCCCAACTGTATTGGGTCAATAGGGTCAATGTGCATTATTACTGACTTATCCCGATTGATAATAAATCCTGAGAACGTACCGTACATATCTATAAGCAAAATAACTGTGGAGAGAGAAGTATGTGTATCCCCTATTTCTGGACACTCATGAATAGCCTCCGCCAGTGGTTCTAGGGCTAGTGCGAAAAGGAGTGGAGATAAGGGACAGCCTTGTCTTGTTCCTCTTTTTAAAAAAAAAAGGGTAATCTGGACTCTTGCACTCGGACTACTATATAGTAGTTGTATCCACTTTATAAATTTCGGTCCTATTCCAAAATGTCTTAGGCAGGTCCATAGGAAATCTCACTCTATGCTATCAAATGCTTTGGTCGCATCCAAAGACATGATAGCTCTATTTCCTGTGTTTTCAGGCCCCTGTTGTCCTTCTTAATCTGCCTACATTGAAAATCAATTGTATTAGATATAAGTATAGATACTCCTCTGGAGTATGATGTATATGTTGAGTGAAATTGCGTTTTTAAACAGTTTTTTTTTTTTTTTTTTAAATCGTCTAGGGTATGAGGAAGTATATGAGTTTCCTGTAGGCAGATTATAGATGGTGAGAATCTCGTCAATGATGCAAAAATAGCTTGGCGTTTAGACGGGGCCCCCAGCCCTCGAACATTCCATGAGACTATTACGTCCTTCTGAGACATCATCATCTATTATCTCCATAAATTTTAACTCCAATTGTAACAAGTTATAGACTATGTCCAAAATTTAACAACTATAGGGTCCCAGAGTGGGAAGGTAGGGAGAAGAGATAAAGAGGGAGAGAGAAAAGGGAGGGAAATCCGAGAGCCGGAACAGGAGAATAAAGTCAATGGACCAATATCTATTAAGAGGTGAATACAAATGAACATATAGGACAAGACAAGCACATATGGAAAACAAAGATAAAGACAACAGACTAATATGTAAGACATAGACATACACACACACATCTGATCATATAGATAATCATAGATAAGCAATAAGAGGCAAAACAACCAAATTATACAAGCACACAAAAACCAGTACATATATAGGATTCAATGTAGACGCACATAGGGACACACATATAGAAGCATTCATACACAAAGACAATAACATACATACCGAAACATTCATAGGGGTTATATGATCAAAAAAGACCCAAAATATAGAGCCCACCCTAACCCCTTTATTTCTATACTTTACCTTCCCTCTTGCCTACCTCCCCCCCTTTGCCTCATCAAAAAAGAAAAAAAAAATTCCATTCCTAGACATCCTATCACAAAAACAACAAAAAAAGGAAAAAAGTGTCAGACCGTATCTTAAAATATTAATTTAACCGTGGATGGCTATCCAACCATTGTGACACGAAGTCCGGCGATGTGAAAAAAAGGGTCTTGTCCTGAGTCATTACTTTTAACTTAGCTGGAAATAACATAGCATAGGAGAAGTCCATCTGTTTCAGGCGTCGCTTTACATCCATATATCTCGCCCTTTGGCTCTGTACATTTACTGAGAAGTCGGAAAAAAAAACTTATTTTTGAGCCATTCATCCTTATATCTGCGAGTTGTCTAGCTCTTTGCAGATCATATCTCTGTCTTTATAATTCATCATCTTCAAAATAAAAGTTTTTGGTCTTGATTGTTCTCCCAGGGGTGGGGAGCGTGCCACTATGTGTGCCCATTCTACAGAGAAAAGAGGAAAAATGTTCTGCTCCCATAGTATCTTTAAGCCATCTTTCTATAAATTCATCTGGCATGTTACCTTCCGCCCATTCGAGTAGACCTACTATCCTAATATTATTTATTCTGAGACGATTCTCCAAGTCCTCCAAACGAGAATCATATAGGGATAGTTGTTGTGTGTTTTTTTTCTCAGACTTCATAATTATTTGTAGGGAATCTTTGAGTGTACTTATTCTTTCTTCCGCGCCTGATATTCTTTATTTGATTAATTGTATGTAAGTCTTGTCTAAACAGATTTATATCTTCCCTCATTCCCTCTAGATTATGTGCTAGAACGTTCACAGAGCTATTACATGTATTAATAGCCTTCATAATGTCTGTTAATGTAATCGGACTATTGGGACTATTTGGAGGTATTTAATACCTTGGCTGGTTTAGCAGGTATATCATGCAAATCACTCTCTGATGTGACATGACTTGTTGTCTTGTCCGACTGTTTCCATTGTCCCTCCTCCAGTGGCCTGCGCTTCTTTAGCTGAGTCCACTTGGCCTTGTGTTAAATTAGAAGTGGCAGCTTGTATTTCATCCTTGGCCATAGTGGTGGCCGTAGTAGGAGTGATCGGAGTGTGGGCAAATTTTTCAAGCCGAGCAGTAATCTCTTCTTGTTTATTTTGGGACTTATTTTGATGCTTTTTATCCAAACTGCTCTGTAAAGAGCATTCATTAGTGGCTTGTTCTTCTTAGTTCTGCGTGTTATTCTTGAGATCTAATAGGCTGACAATTGGATCAGAGTAGTCTCACACTGGCTCAATTTCTCACAGCTTACACCAACAGGCTTCCATGTCTTTATTTATCTATATATCAGATGTATAGCAATTGAAGAAAAAGAGCTAACAAGTGTCCCAATGGCTAAGGTAGTGGTTCTGATTCACACTGGCTCAGTATCTCACAGGTCACATTGACGAGCGCCCAGGCCTTTGTTGTTTTGATTTTTACTTCACCAAGGGATTTGACTTAATTAATGTGATATATCAACCAAAAGGTGTACACTATATGTAGTATATGTACACAATGGAGGTCTAGCTAGTGTCTAGACAGCTGAGATGATTATTGCAAAAGTGCTTTTAGACTGCCAGATTCCAGCATATGCTCTGTGGTTCTACGGTCCACTTTGCTCCTCGTCCTTGGCTTCTAACCCTTTAACTTGTGGCTAATAATACAGCTCTTACGGCTTTGAAGATCTACGATTCTGATACCAGGTACTTTTCTTCCAATTGAATCTGCATGGATTCTGGCCAAATATATTCTAATATATACTATACATTGAATACATCTGTATATAATCTATAATGTGGAGGAGGATGTGGAGGACATTTAAATAGAATGTGGAATATATGTAGAATATAACTGGACACAAATTGGAAGTCTTATCACTAAATCTGGAATTTGGTTCTTTTTTTTTTCCTTTATTGTCTTGTTTTTTGACAATTTTTTTGACTATTTTGGCTATACCAGTAATAACTTGGCTGAGAAATCCCTATTTTTCTTTTTTTTCCCGTTTTTTTTTTCTTGTTTCCTATGCCCTGAGTGTCCTTATACTGTGGCTACATTTGACTGTAATTTAGCAGTGCTCATTATATCAGTGTTTGCACCTTCCTTAGTAGTTAGAATGTACAATGTGTTAATGAACTAAAAACCATCCATCAACTCTAACCAGCTTTCCTGTCCCTGCTGAAGAAAAGCACCCCCACAACATGATGCCACCATGTTTCGCGGTGGGGATGGTGTGTTCAGGGTGATGTATAGTGATAGTTTTCCGCCACACATAGAGTTTGGTTTTTAGGCCAAAAAGTAAAATTTTGGTCTTATCTGACCAGAGCACCTTCTTCCACATGTTTGCTGTGCCCTCCACATGACTTCTCACAAACTGAAAACAGGATTTCTTATGGCTTTCTTTCAACAATGGCTTTCTTCTTGCCATTATTCCATAAAGGCCAGATTTGTGGAGTGCACGACTAATAGTTGTCCTGTGGACAGATTCTCCCACCTGAGCTGTGGATCTCTGAAGCTCCTCCAGAGTTACCATGGGCCCCTTGGCGGCTTCTGATTAATGCTCTCCTTGCCCGGCTTGTCAGTTTAGGTGGACGGCCATATCTTGGTAGGTTTGCAGTTGTGCCATACTCTTTCCATTTTCAGGTGATGGATTGAACAGTGCTCCGTCATATGGTCGAAGCTTGGGATATTTTTTATAACCTAACCCTGCTTTAAACTTCTCCACAACTTTATCCCTGACCTGTCTGGTGTGTTCTTTGGCCTTCATAATGTGGTTTGTTTACTAAGGTTCTTTAACAAACCTCTGAGGGCTTCACAGAACAGCTGTATTTATGCTATTAAATTACCCACAGGTGGACACCAATTAGGTGACTTCTGAAGGAAATTGGTTCCACTAGATTCTAGTTATGAGAGTAAAGGGGGCTGAATACAAATGCATGCCACACCTTTCACATATTTCTTTGTAAAAAAAATTGAAAATGATTTATCATTTTCCTTCCACTTCACAATTACATGTGCCACTTTGTGTTGGTCCATCACATAAAATACCAATAAAATGCACTTAAATAGGAAGTAAACCCTAATGGGTTTTACTTCCTCTTTATTTCCCTGCAAAGGTAAAGCATAATGGGCTACTATGCATCGCATAGTAGTCCATTATGTGTCACTTACCTGAAACCAAAGCCTGTGATGTCACCGCTGTCCCCACTGGCAGCGAGCGTCCATCTTCACCCCTCTTCCTACAAGCGCCACATTATTGTTTTTTGTTTTTTTTTTACACTTTTTGGTTACACTATGGGGGTTATTTACTAAAGGCAAATCCACTTTGCCCTACAAGTGCAATTAGAAATGCTGTCACTGTAAATCTGATGTGAAACAGTAAAGGGCGCACCAAAAGTGTAATAACAAACAGGCTCTATAATAAAACTATAACGTGAATATAAGTGAATTAGTTACTAATAAAGTTCATATTTTTATCAAACATTGCTGTAAAACAAAGATCATGAAATGTAATTCTTCTGTGTGAACTCCAGTCACCATGTGATCATACAGTGCAAATGCTTCAAATAAAGTGCTTCACCCGAAGTGGTATATCAAAGCGCTCACCAGATTCCCTCGGCCACCAAGTGACCCTCAGGCATCTAGTAAACAAAAGGACTTCTTTTCACCCGATCTTCCTTCATAGGATAGTCAGCGTAAATCTGCTGTCTGCAGATCACCAGATCTCAATCCAATCGGGAATGGTATATGTGACTCCTTACTAGGATCAGCTCACATCCAAATCCTCCAATTATCTGCAAACTTTGGCTCCACATGAAAAGCCACAGAGAGGCATGGATAGTGTGATAACGTTTTTTTTTAATGACTTAAAAACAACACTTACACTTCCAGTTCATATAGTGCAAGGTACAGCGAAATACTGGATACAGCTGCAAGGGAGAGAGCGGTAACCGGTCCAACACCACGTGGGTATGTGTACTGCTCGGCGTGCGTCTCAACAGATGCTTCAGCTGTATGTGGAGACAGGGAACTCGTATTTGCGTAGTAAGCCTCGTCATCAGGAAATGAGGCTCGGCGCCATTTTACTGGAGCCTAAATACAGACGCCTTCAATGGGATTGGTCAAGAGCGAGCGGCTTAAAAAACGTAAATTACACTTAAATGTATTAAAAACTGGAGGCGAATCAGTCTATTCATCCCTTCAGCTGTATCCTTACAAACCAGAGTACAAAATCATAATAATCCACGATATTAAAAATACCCTAAACAAAACTTGTTTTTTCATTCTAAAAGCAGAACATCACCAATAGTGCTCTGTATATGATTAATATATAAATCCTTTTTACTCCCTCCATTTACAAATATCTTAAAATGACTCTCTTATTGATATACCACTTCAGGTGAAGCACTTTATTTGAAGCATTTGCACTGTATGATCACACAGAAGAATTACATTAGTGGGGGGTTACTGGTGAAAGCACAGCTTTAAAATGGTTGTAAACCTCAGACATGAAATACGAACAAATCATACCACTTTATAGTGAGTAGTTCTCATGCCTCGTACACAAAACTGTTTTTTCCGACGGGAAAACTGCTATGAGAGCTTTTGGTCGGGAATCCCGGCCGTGTGTATGCTCAATCGCAGTTTTTCAGACGGGAAAACTGCCTGACAAAAAAAGAGATCAGGATCCATTTTTTCCCCGTCAGGCCAAAAATCAGAGCGGGAAATCCGTTCGTCTGTATGGTTTTCCGACGGGCAGAAAACCGCGCATGCTCAGAATCAAGTATGGAAGCGCTCTTTCTGGTAAAACTAGTGTTTGTAAAGGAGATAGCACATTCATCACGCTGTAACGGACTGAAAAGCACGAGGCTGAAAAGCACGAATCGTCTCTCACCAAACTTTTACTAACATGAGAATCAGCAAAAGCAGCCCAAAGGTTGGCACCATTGGAATGGACGTCTCCTTTATAGTGCGGTCGTACGTGTTGTATGTCGCCTCGCTTTGGATGGCCGGACTTTTGTCTGAGCGTGTGTATGCAAGGCAGCCCAAGAGGAATTCTGTCAGGAAAACCGTT
This sequence comes from Rana muscosa, assembly GCA_029206835.1. Classification (NCBI taxonomy): domain Eukaryota; kingdom Metazoa; phylum Chordata; class Amphibia; order Anura; family Ranidae; genus Rana; species Rana muscosa. The sequence goes on along the minus strand of CM055117.1, from coordinate 165,329,891 downwards.
GGTTTATTATCCAACGGAAAACCCGCTCATGTGTACTAGGCATCACAATTAAGAGCAGCAAGTGTCAATTTTGTCTGCTGCTTCGTTCCTCTGCTATCAGCATGAATAACTTCTGACAAGTTTTTTTGACACCAAGAGAAAAATGGTGACAGGGGAGAGACCTCCAGCTGATTGTCAGCCTCAGCTCTGTTCCTGTGTGCTGTATGAAGGGGGTGTGTGCCTTCCCTCCAAACAGCAGTCAGAGCACTGCAGAGTGTAACCGCTCGCTCTCCTCCCCCTTTTTACTAAAACTCTCAGACGAGCTTTAAAATTCAGCACTTTGAACAGATGTAGAAAAGAAAGTGCAGCAGATAAACAGGTACCACTTACACAGAGATGAAAGTAATCCTCCTGTGTACCACCTGAAGCCAGTCACTTCACTGGGTATATGTAAGAGTTTACAACCACTTTAAGGACCTTGTTTGTGAAGTTTCAACATATATAAGTGTAGCGGGTATGTACTTTCCCGGGTGTAATTTTGAATTTGGCAGAGACATCAGTGATGTGTAATTCCCTGCAACCCAGTGGGTGGCGCTGTCGCCCTGGGCTGGGGTTGAATCATTGCTGTGTGCTGTGCCTCTTTTTTGTCCTCCCTCGGCAGCGGTATGGTGGGGCGGGGAACCCGCCGTGCTTGCTGGGAGAGGGTATAAAGGGGCCGGCCATCTTTGTCACAGGGTTTTTGACGTCCCAGGCACCTTCAGCTTGCGGACGGTGGGTCATGTCGCTCCTCTGGGTGGCTTAGGCCTAGAGGACAGCGGAGGTCGAGTTCCATCCCAGGCACCTTTAGCCTGGGGTGAGGTACTTGGATGAAGGTCCGGAGCTCAGTGCCCAACACTGGGTTCCGCGAGGGAAGGAGATCCTAGGGTACCCAGGGATTGGGTACCCGAATCCAGTAGGCACAATGGACCGGGGGGGAGCTCCTCATTTGAAGACCCGGTGCAGCATATTGACGGTGACAAGTGAGTCTCTCGTCGGAGACGGCCTGGAAGGAAAGCTACCCTCGTGCGGAGACCAGGACACACTTCTAGGAAGGGAAGTGGCAGCTTACATTGTGTCTGGGCCTGTTCGCATCCACACCTCCTTTTCTGTTCTGTTCTATCAAGGGAGTTCAACTGTTTGTGTCCAGACAAGGAGAATAAAGGAGTGTTGAACTTTAATGGTGTGGAGCTCATTTTCTGACAGACATGGTTCGTGGTGACTCTTGGAGGGAGGATCCAGGTGCACAGCACTGACCCGAAGGTAATACAGAACTGTTGCTTATACCGCACTAACATCTGTGGTGGAAGCGAGGCGTAGTGTCCCCGCTCCCTCCCCTCTAAGATACCCCTAGACAAGAGAAAGACGAGACAAAGAGGGGAGTGTGAGGAGCAGCCGCTACACGTGGGGGCTCGGGTCCGGTATAGTGTTTGTGCACCACAGTATCGAACGTGTCTGTTGGAAGAGTTAAGCGAACAGGCAGGCCTTCATTGGCCGAAGTGCATCCCTACTCGAAGTCGTGGACATGACCCAAAGAAGGGAAAGGCCCGCGCAGAAGAGTGGAAAGAGGGGGAAGTTCAGCCGTGTGAAGTACTACACGTGGGGGCTTCTATTGCACTGCGCCACCAGGCACACTCCCGCCGCTTAGTTCGTGGGCGTGACTCAGAAACAGAAAAGAAGAAAAGCCTGCGAACTGGAGCAAAGGGAAGGAGTCCAATACGTGTGAAGGACTACACGTGGGACGTTGGCGCAAAAACTCTGCAGTGTGCGATGGATCAGCAACAGGTCGCCATGTTCGGACACACCTCGTGGATTCCAGTTCATCCTTCCACCACGACTTTGACCGCTGCTGCTCCAGTAACGGATACGGGGATCCGACTAAAGCCAAGGGGTCGATTCACCCTGTATTCGTGCATGGACGTTGAGGCCCTGTGTGTGATTTGTCCCGGGTGTTCGGGACTGGTGTGCCAGTTGAAGCCGTTCGGACGCTGTGAGGCCTGTGGGGAATTCCTGTTCGAAGTGGATCCGGCGGTGGAGAGGCCGAGGACCATTTACCCTGGCCGGGCTTCAGGCAACACCACTCAAAGAGGAGGAATCACTGCTGTGAGAGTCACCCCTGCGCACACTGCAACGACCGCGGAGGAGGTCGTAAAACCTCAACGGGAGAAATCCGAGGATGCTGACTCGGTCACCACTGTCTCGCAGCGTCCACCACCGAAGAGAAAGACCGGCATGGTACCCCCCGACCAGCGGTTGTGGTGGACCATCTCGCCCACTTACGCCCGGCCCGGATGAATCTGTCGACAAGAGTTCCAGACGTCCCGCTTCAAGTAAAGGCCGAGGTAAGCCAGGCGGAGAGACTTGGTGTGTGGGCGGAGGTGTCGGGAAGTCATGGCCTAGCGAATCCGCGGGAGGTGGTGGCGGCTCCGTTTCTACAACCGGCTACATACCCACGGAGGAGTGTGACACCTCCGACCTGGAGTCGCTCTCGGACATGGGAGACGACGTGGCAATAGACGATTTGTTTGCCGAGAAGGGCTGGGACAAAGTACCACTTGCTTCATCCCGCAGGATCAGATATCCACCCATGTCAACAGGGGAAAGCACACCCCGGGTGGAGGCATCAGCGCCTGAAGAGAGGTCCCGTCCCCAGTCTGCTGCTACATCCCCGGTGCCATCTGTACCGAAGGCCGGGGAAAAGAGACTATTGCTGCGGGCCCCTATGCCCCGATCAGATGTGATCAAGGTCCCTCGCCACCCGGACTCGATAGTGTTGCCTGGCGAAGGGGACAAAGCTACCATGCCTCCTCTGGCAAGACTACAACGCCTATTTGGGCAGAAGGTTGCTGCGGAGTACGGATGGGAGTATCCATACTTATCGAAGGACTTACTCTATGAGGTGGAAGTGTGCCGGGAACGCTGGTACAATGACTTTGTGTGGACTCACATTCAGGTTCCTCACGCCCGCAGGTACTTGGCATGCTCTCCGAAGGCCTCTCAGCGATTCAAAGACTGCAAGGTAGAATGGATGTTGGGACGACACATCCATGCGGATAAAGTTTTGATCCGAAGAAAGGAAGGAGAAGATGTAGAGTATCATCTGGAAACCATGGATCAGCACTTGAAGCCACTGGTTTTGCCGCATCCTCGTTTTTACTTGTAGGAGGGAGAAAGACTCCGGGTTTTTTCCCCAAAACTGCTGAACTTTCTGGAGCCCGTTGTTTGTGCCTTGAAGAAGGGCAGAACTGTTGCTGTTTGTTCTTCACTTCCCAGCAAGAGAGTACGGACTCTGTGGTAGATAGGGCCGAAAGAAAAGAAGAAAGTTCCACGGGTGCAGTTATCGCGATGCTGTCACCAGGTGGCAGTGTTGTGCAACGTTTAAACACTTATCATACACTCACTCTGGAGAAAAGGGATTTCTTCTTGGAGAAGTTTCTTTTCCACTACACGAATACAGGTGTCAGGGTTATAGGTGTTAACCCTCTTTCTCTTTTCCCTCTGCAGGAGAACATCCCGTCAAGTCCACTGAGATGGGGTGGGTCTTAGAATCACATTTATCTTTTCCCACCCATCCTAAAACAGTTGTTTCTTGTTTGTCTTATTTCCCTTTCTTTACAGGGCTCAGACACAATGTTTTAGTAGAATAGTTTTACAAAGTTTTATATTTTTGTATATCTAATTGTTGGTCTGTTTCTGGACCGAAGAAGGTCAGCTGTTTAGGGCATGGTTTACTCCAGACACTGGGGACCAGTGTCAAAGGACCGAGGGGAGAGTGTAGCGGGTATGTACTTTCCCGGGTGTAATTTTGAATTTGGCAGAGACATCAGTGATGTGTAATTCCCTGCAGCCCAGTGGGTGGCGCTGTCGCCCTGGGCTGGGGTTGAATCATTGCTGCGTCTCTTTTTTTTTTGTCCTTCCTCGGCAGCGGTATGGTGGGGCGGGGAACCCGCCGTGCTTGCTGGGAGAGGGTATAAAGGGGGCCGGCCATCTTTGTCACTGGGTTTTTGACGTCCCAGGCACCTTCAGCTTGCGGACGGTGGGTCGTGTCGCTCCTCTGGGTGGCTTAGGCCTAGAGGACAGCGGAGGTCGAGTTCCATCCCAGGCACCTTTAGCCTGGGGTGAGGTACTTGGATGAAGGTCCGGAGCTCAGTGCCCAACACTGGGTTCCGCGAGGGAAGGAGATCCTAGGGTACCCAGGGATTGGGAACCCGAATCCGGTAGGCGCAATGGACCGGGGGAAGCTCCTCATTTGAAGACCCGGTGCAGCATATTGCCGGTGACAAGTGAGTCTCTCGTCGGAGACGGCCTGGAAGGAAATCTACCCTCGTGCGGAGACCAGGACACACTTCTAGGAAGGGAAGTGGCAGCTTACATTGTGTCTGGGCCTGTTCACATCCACACCTCCTTTTCTGTTCTGTTCTATCAAGGGAGTTCAACTGTTTGTGTTCAGACAAGGAGAATAAAGGAGTGTTGAACTTTAATGGTGTGGAGCTCATTTTCTGACAGACATGGTTCGCGGTGACTCTTGGAGGGAGGATCCAAGTGCACAGCACTGACCCGAAGGTAATACAGAACTGTTGCTTATACCGCACTGACACGTGGTGGAAGCCAGGCGTGGTGTCCCCGCTCCCTCCCCTCTAAGATACCCCTAGACAAGAGAAAGACGAGACAAAGAGGGGAGTGTGAGGAGCAGCCGCTACATAAGGAAAAAGCAGAGCGCTGCTGCAGATCAGTTGGCTGATCCACCTTAGCTCACACTTAATAGGTGCTGGCCCAGCTTGTAGCTGTACACATACCGTAGGAAATCGGCTGTACATCTAAAGCACCTTCATTGTAAATCCATGATAAAATCACATATCCAAAAGCTAAATAAAGCAGAATTGACCAGGAGGATACAGCTAACACGTTTTGCGCTGACTGGAACTTTTTATTTATTTTCAAGATAATTAGCTGTTTTTTTCTCCACACCATTTACCCATTTTACAAAGTGACACGTTTCTAAAGCTTGTTCCAATGTTGAGTGCACAGCATCTATTTGTTCCTCATTTTTAACAGCTTTTACATATTCTATTATAGCGCTTACCACCCTCTCCTCCTTGTCTTTCGGCTCCTTGCAGGAGGCACACCCAGCTCTATCTGCCCGTACCCTCCTGTGGGAGGAGGTTGAGCGGTGTTGTGATGGGTCTCCACAGCCAGATATTCCCTCAGAATGGTTCTTATCTCTATATGCAACAAAGACAAGTCTTTATTTCCCCCAATGACTTCAATGTCCACACCAGCTGTAACTCCAACGTATAGTTTATTTCTCTTTAACGACAGTCTCTGATAGGAAAGGTTGGAGAAAGAACAGGATAGCATAAGGTGTGGGAGAGGTCCAGGCACAAACGCAATACACTTCACTGCTTGGCTTCTCAAGCAGACTTAGCCCATTTGGATAGTCTCCCTAGATAGGGACTAGCAGCCAAAATTGGTACTCGAACTGACCACTCAATCACTATGCAAACTGGTACCCTGGTCTCTGCCACAGACCTGGTGAACTTGGTCTCTGCCACAGACCCGGTGAACTTGGTTTCTTTAAAGCTTGGCCTCTTTGTAAGGAGAAGACATCCCTCCAGAGTTACCGGGCCCCTTCCTTCACTGTGACTTCTCACCAGTCCCTCAGGACGGTCCTCCCCCAGCCTCCTCGTCTAAGATGCGGGTCCCCTCGCAAGGCGGCACCCTGGGATTCCTTGATCCTTGATGGGCCCCAGCCGAAGGTGCTGGGCCCAAGGCCTTCAGTTGCAGCCCCAGGGCTAAAGGTGCCTGGGACTGAATCACCGACCACCGCCCCTGGGCCAAAGGTGCCCAGGGCGGACAGGAACACACACTCCCTGGGAGTAGGACTCCCGACGACCACCGACCCTGAACAGGCAGCGTCTGCCCCTTTTTATATCCTCTCCCAGCATACACAGCAGGTTGACCACTCCCACTGTATGGTTGCCGAGAGGGGACACACAAGGCACAGCACTGTATCAGCAGTTCAACCCTGGCCCACTATGGCAGCGCCACAGGGAACAGTACAGATACTCTTCCTGCACACAAAAGTGGTTGATAATGTCCTAACCGTTTAGGTGTTTGAGCATAACTACCACTCAAACACTACCCCTAAATTGAGGACCCCGCTACACTATGGAAAACACTACACTCTTGAAAGTAAAGATGTTCTAGTACGCCACACTGTTGCAGCAGCACATTCTGTATAACTCAGCCTTTCTCAATCAGGTTTTGTGGAACACTAGGGTTCCTCTAGTGCAGTGGTTCTCAACCCTGTCCTCAAGGGCCCCCAACAGACCATGTTTTGGGAATTTTTCTTAAAAAAATAGCTGTCAAAAATACCAAGCCATTGACTCTTGTGACAGGAGGGTCACGTTGGACACAGGGTGAGCCAGGAAACCATGGACATTAAGAATATGGCTTGAAATTGAAATAGTAATATTAGTAAACAATATTGTTTTATTCTGAACTTAACAGGTTAATTGAGAGATGTGTTCAGCCTCAATCACCTGTCTGCCTAGTGTAATGCTAATGAATCGCAGCTTCTATAAGACCTGTTCATTGTTTGTGGTGATGTGGATTGGGGAAATTAAGTCTATACTTATGTGTAATTGTACTCAGACAGACAGGCTACAAATCTTTTCATTGTGAGATGTGTATTGCAGGTCATGGGTCTGAGACAGCAGCTGTAGCTAATTGACTCATGTAAATTGGGTCTGATGGATATTGGGAGACAAAAGCTAACCTGTTGTCTTTTAGCAGACGTCAAAATAATGTGTATTGAGTCTTGTTATGTTGTGGGTGGAGCTGGACCATTGTTCATTTTAGGTTAATGCAGTATTGGATGGGTATAAAAGTTACAATGTTTTTCTCAATAAATTCATTCGATCCTAGGAAGATACAGAGTGCGTCTCGTTCTTCCAGAAGGAGTAATTCCTATGGGAAGGGGTCGTCTGACTGTGGAGGATCGACAGTGAATTTGTGTCCAGGAGAGGGAATATATTTAAACGGCGTTACCCCCTTTCGTATTTGGGGTGCCGTTACAACTCTGATTTAAAGCACCTGTGCAAGATAAAGGAAAACCTGCAAGCATGGCCTGATGGGGGTACTTGAGGACTGGAGTTGAGAAACGTTGTTCTAGAGCAGGGGTGCCCAACATTTTGAAGAGCGAGGGCCATTGAAGCGACTTGGTAACCGGTCAAGGGGCCAAATTGAGTGGACTGGGCGGATGACAGGTCTGTGTCCAGGCTGCCTATGCTGAACGGACATGGACACAGCCCACGCTACTCTATAGGCCCTCCAATTCAATCCGCCCAGACAGAATGGGACGAATCCTCTTGTTTTTATTTTAGCGGATCGGATTGGAGGTAAACGGGGGTAAATGGACAATGAGGTGAATGGAGGGACTGATTGGGTCGTAAGGTTGCTTTAACACTGATGCACCACATGCACCTGTGGCTTTCCTGCAGGTTAGCTGCACTTTGCCATAGACTTCTATTATATCCTGCAGGTGTGGTACAATTTCTGAAAGTGCACCAAACTCGCAGGTAATAACAGAAGTCTATGGCTCAGTGCAGGTAACCTTCAGGTGCACTACACCTGCAGATTAGTTTGAAAGCAGCCCGGTAACCACTGCAAAACAGATATGCCCATATATACACTGATTTCAGTTATAAACTTACCTTTAATAACAGTCTTCCCCAGCTGTTGCTGTCCCAGGCAGAGTGCATTTGGTATCGATTGTGACACAACACTGATGCTCTGGGATGACGGGTCGGCAACCTGCGATCTGGGCTTGCCAAACCACCACCCCAGAGCTGGAGGTCACGGGCCACATCAGAAGGCTCCACGGGCCATTGGTTGAGTACCCCTGTTCTAGAGGTTGCTAGAAGTTCTATGAGCAAGGAGCAATTTCTGCCTCTTCGATATGTAACCACTGACAGCATTGATCTATTTAACAATCTGTAGGAGGGATTCTTCCCAATGACCACAAGCATAAGAAGCATCCATCCCAGAGATCACTAATGTACCAAGAGTAATTATTAGCAGGGGTTCCTCTATGTTAAGGTTGAGAATGGCTGTTATAAGCACTTATATTACAAGTTTACTTCACTGTCCATGCGAGTGTCCCAGATTTTTATTTATTTTTGTTAAATATGTTGTATAAATTTCTGTTCCCATCCTTTAAAAGCCACAAATTTTTTAAGGAGTGAAGCAGCAAACATGATAATTTTTTCTTTTCTTAACCAGCTTACTTAGAATATGTGGGCGTGACAAGAAATTCCCTGCTATAGAATAGGCTAGTGGTACACAGTATTGACATAAGGCGACCTCTGCTGCGCATAGTCAGTATTGCAACATATTTTTAGATGCAAGGTTTTAACTTGGGATCTGAAACATGTATATGGTTTATTAATGGATAGGGCAATTGTTTATTTCACCAGTGAAAAACTGCCTAATAATCCATGCGTGAATAGGGTTGAGGGGTGTGGAATAGTCAAAGGGGGGAAAAAAAAAAAAAGGTTTGGGTCGGGTAAGAGTTGTACAATATGTACAAGAAATATACAGAAGGAAGTACTAAAAAAAAACAAAAAACGGCCACACCTGTAAGTAGAGGATGTGTTGGTAGAGAGAATTGTGGGATAATTTAAGAGAAATAAGGTATAAAACCAAGATTTTTGAAAAATTAAACTAAATGTTGCTAAACCGATGAGAAAGGTTTTATTGTTTCTGCACTCATTTTTTTCCCCCCAGTCGATTGCAACAAGATGATTTCCATTTGGATTCTGGCAGCCTTACAAATAAGTATTCCGTGGCATTTCTGGAATTCAGATATTTGTTCCCTAGGAGGAAGGTGAAGGGTAATTTCTAAAAGGGTTTCCAAAATCTGAAAGATTGTGTTGGGAACAAAGCATTTTATTAATCCCTACTTTCTATTGTGGTACAGTAGGCATCACAGCTTAAAGCGGCGTTCCAGCCACAAACATTTTTTTTTTTTTAAAGTCAGCAGCTACAAACACTAGCTGCTAACTTTTAATATAAGAACACTTACCTGTCCAGGGAGCCCACGATGTCGCCCCCCCCCCAAAGCTGATCCATCAGATTGGGTGCAGGCGCCGCCATTGTAACTAAGGGAACACAGCAGTGGAGCCTTGCGGCTTCACAGCCGGTTTCCTACTGCACATACGCGAGTCATGCAGCACTGTGTGTCCCAGAAGACAAGCTGGCCATTCACAGGTCCCAGAAGACGGTGAGGGTCTCGCCGCAGAAGAGGACATGGCGTCCTGGGCTGCCGCCAACCTAGGACAGAAGTACACTTAGTACTTCAAAAAAGGTACAAAATAAAATTATATCCAAAAACAAGGGGTGGACGGGTGGTCTTTAGTTTAAGACCACCTTTCAAAAGAGGGTGGCACTCCACTTTAAATTCACACCTTGGCTGTTTTTGTCAGGTAGTATAGGAAATAATTACAGAAACAAAACTCATGAAGACTTACCCCTACATAGTCTGGCTGAAAAAAAAAAAAAAGACACAAATCGACCAATAGAAGTGGAAAAAAATTATTTATACAATCCTATACCCAGGGGCATACCTAGAGCATTTGGCACCTGGGGCAAATCCTATATCTGGCACGCCCCCCCCACTTTAAAATGTAAAAAAAAACAAAAAAAACAAAAAAAACACCCCACTGTATCCCCCATATTTCTGTTACTACTTTGTACCCCCTCTCCACAACTGGACCCCTTTACATTACACAGCGCCCCCCCCCCCGCAGCTCTGAACCCCTGCACAGCCCCCCCCCTGCACCTCTGGACCCCCTTTACATTACACAGCCCCCGCATCTCTGGACTAGACATGTGCACTGACAAAAATGTGTTTGTTTTTCATTTTATTTAATTTGGAAATTCGAAAATTCGAATATAAAAAGGAAAATCAGAAAGAACGAAAATCCAAAAATCTGAAAAAATAAAAACTAAATAAATTATTCAATTCTAGGTATTGGAATTTCCTTTCAAATTTGGCTGGTTGTAACGAATACAAAATTTATCCGAAGTTACACTTTATCCGTAATAACGAATACCGTACACAGCCGGGCCATCCTGCCGCAGTATATGTGCGGTGGGCGGTCCGGAAGTAGTTAAAGCAGAGCTCCACCCAAAAAGGGAAGTTTGTTTTAAAGTTTCCTCACCCACTCCTGGTACAGAAATGGCACTTTTGGGAAGTAGGTACCTGATTTTGACAGATACCCACCCCCTTAGGCAATCAGAAGCAGAAGTTCTCCTCCCAGTCTGCTGGGGCATGTGAAGTTCCCGAAGACTGCGAGACTATTCACAATGCACGGCGCGGCTTGTGCATGCACAGTGGGCACAGCCGGGTGCCTACAATTAACATGCCTCTGCCGAGGGCAGACGGCAGGAGATGAAAACGGCTGGGGTGAGCACACCGCTGGATTGTGGGACAGGTGAGTGGCTGTTTATTAAAAGGCAGCAGCTACACAGTTTTTGTAGCATAAACAATAGATTAATTGAGCGCACTCTGGATTAGGAAATACAAAAGAAAAACTAAACATAAAACGGGGCAGACAGAATGGGAATGGAACTAAAATAGGCTGTATAAAAACACACGTTAAAAGTCCATATCAATTAGTCCATGTGTGGAATGGCTTGAAAACTATCCGCAAGGAAGGCTGCCAGCTTATAGATAGAAGTGATCTGAAATAAGACAGGAAGAGGAAAAAAGCAGCGCCTTCTAAGCGTAGTAGTATCAGAGATTTATTAAAAAAATATATTAAAAAGATAAGCCTCTTACTATACTCATTTGTGAGTGTATCTCTTGCCGCTGTATTATATATTTTTTTAATAAATCTCTGATACTACTACGCTTAGAAGGCGCTGCTTTTTTCCTCTTCCTGTCTTACAGTTTTTGTAGCTGCTGACTTTAAAAAAAATTTACACAGGAGACTGGAGCTCCTTTTTAAATGAATATTTGTGATAAAAAAAAAAAAAAGGTGAATATATACATATACACACACTTTATATTCTGTACATATTTCACTTGCTGTTTGTGTACATGACTGACACTTGTATCATCACTTAATGCTGAACTCCAAGCTCACAGCCAATTGCACAGATGAAATACATATCAGGGCCCATTCACACCAGTGGGCACAAGTCTGCATAACACAAACTCTAATGTGCATTGTTAAGACAATTGTACTTTCGTTTTGCCTTCATCTTTTTGTCACCCTGTACTTTCTACCTGTCAGTATGTCCCTTGTTAGATCATGAGCACTGCAGAATAACAGATTACCTTCTTGTGCTGCTTCACCCTTTCTCAGGCTGAGTTCTGCTGTACAGGTGGCTTCAAGAGGCTACTACATGGTAAATTTTGGGTGTTTACACTGCTGGTATTTCCCAAATACATTTTCTGCACAGAAAGGTTACCCTTTTCTATACAATTCAAAGAGTTTAGTAAATTTTTTGTTTGAGTATAGAGCACCAGTGTACCACTAAAGCCCTGTACACACGATCGGATATCCTATGGATTCTAATCTGATGTTTTTTTCCATCGGAAATCCAATGAAGCTGACTTCCATCAGTCTTGCCCACACACCATCAGTCAAAAAACCGACCATTTCAAACGCGGTGACGTAAAACACTCGATGAGCCGAGAAAAATGAAGTTCAATGCTTCTGAGCATGCGTCGACTTGATTCTGAGCATGCGTGGGTTTTTTATCCGATGGAGTTCCCCACAGACGATAGTAATTTGCTATCGGTTTTTTAACCATCGGATAAATTTAAAACATGTTCTATTTTTAAACACCGATGGAAAAAAGACCGATGGGGCCCATACACGATCGGTTTGTCCGATGAACAGTCCATCGGACTGTTTTCATCGGTAAAACCTATCGTGTGTACAGGGCTTCACAATGCGTAGGTCACATTCTGTCAGCTTCTGTTTGCTGTGATAATCCACCTCTCAGTGATGCATGAGACCCCCCCAAACACACATTTGCCCTCAAAAAAGGCAGGCTTCTTGCAGAGAAGTTCCTCTGACCAGCACTTGAGCCATAGGATTCTTCTTATGTGGACAGATATGGTAAAAGCTGCCTTAAAGAATCTTCCAAGGCATGCACCGAGAAACCCACAGCTCCTTCCAGAAGCAGCCAAATGGCAAAATCATCCAGGTCAGATTCCCTAAAACTAAGGAAAATGCTTCACCAGACTTTAAGGGCTTGACAAACTCCCAAACGCAGACTGCAGTCTTTAACAACTTGCCTACCAAAGTACGTTTATAAAAAAAAAAAAAAAGTCATGGTAGATAAGCTTGATACCAGCTTTAAGAGCTGGTGAAGGACTTTCCAATAAAAGTGATGAGCGGCTCTAGAGCTCATAAAGGGGTATCCCTACTACCTCCCTTGGGCCAGCAGCAGCACCTGCAGCGTTTCCCAGGCTCTGTTACACCAAGGGACCATGGAAAATGGCTTTCCCAAAGTAGGAAGACTGATCCCTCCTGCGACTAATGACCCTGGAAATAACATGTCATCTCTTTTGGGGGTCACAGCTGTCACTGCTCTGCAATGTAGCAGAGAATGCAGCCATTCCAGCATGATCTGAGCCGGAATAGCTGTATTGGAGGGCAGGGGGGCATTGGGGAGATCTAATAAATACTCAATGTCTCCATAAAAAAGGAGTACCAGTCCATACTTGTTAGCCCGTTTGGGATGGAAATTAAGTAAAATAAATTGAAAAAAGTAAAAAAAAAAAAAAAAAAAAAAGTTTAATAAAATGGTTAGTCATTTTTATTTTAAAGTACCCCGGCGCAATCTATATATCTATGTATAAAATATATAATATATACGGTGCCAACAGGCCCAACAAAAAGAAAAGTCAATGGGACCAAACTCAGTGCCGCTGCAAGAACCTTGCAACCGAAAACAGTTTCCAGAAGCTTGGAAGTCCATCCTGGTAGAACGTGAAGACCAAGTGGTAGCCTTGTAAAGCTGGGCAACAAAGGCTTGATGTCAGAATGTCCAGGAAACACCAACATGAGCACTTTGAGTGCTGGAGATAGCTGATCCTTTAGTGTTAGCTCTTGAGATGAATTGACTTATCAACCTGGCAATAGTTGATTTTGAAGACCACATGGCAGTATCTTTGAAAGTATGGTCTTCATTAAGGTGGAAGTTAGATGCCCTCAGAAAGGGCTCCTTACAAAAGCGAGACGCTAGTTTAGAGACATGTGATAGACGCAAGAAGGCCACTTTACAAGATCATGCAAAGAATTTCCCTGATGGGTCCAAAGGGTGGTTTCTGCTGGGCAGAAAAAAAACAAATATTAGGATCCCAAGGTGCTGTAAGGGTGGTTCAATACATGAAACAACTTGAATAAAGGGGACGCCAAGAAAAAAGTGAAGCCAGGAGGTTTTTGGAACAAAATGGACAAGGCCAAAACTTGTCCCTTAAGGGGCACCGAGGCAAAAATCTGGTCGAGACCCGATTAAATGAAGGCCAGAACACGAGACACGGAGAACTAGCTAGGATTAAAGTGCCTGTGTTCACACCTAGTAAAGAAGGAATTCCAGGTATTTTCCTGGGAGATAACTGCCCTGGATTTGTAGAGCACTCTTCTAGCATGATCACTGGGTATGCCGATGCCAAGGGCGGCTGCTGCAGAATACAGCACCACAGGGCAGACATTACAGGCTGCCCCCAGACTTGGAGGGTTTAGATACAGTCACTCTTGACCTGCTGGCCATAGTGACTGATCCAAATGGCGCTCACCTCTGCCCTGGTAGGGGTGAAAAACAGGCCTGAAGATGTAGAAAAGTCCAGAAAAGAAGAGCTCTTGAGAGACTCAGGGAAGCCTTCATCACCTTGCAGACACCAACACAAGGAGGCTTAGCCAAGCTGGAAGGGGTTATGCCTGGGTGGAGAATTCTGCCTTTATTTGGTCAGTGTACATTCACATGAAGCTAGCAGCATAACCCAAGTAGTCATGAATAGTGACACTAAAAACTCACGTTTTTTTATAAAAAAATAAAATACATTCGGTATGTTTAACTATAAGAAAAAAATGTATAGAGGGAGGGGTGGTGAGGGTCCTCCAGCATCTGAGATGTATATTTATAAGGGGTTCCAAAGGTCTAGTTTATACTTGCATTGAAACAGAGCAGTTGAAGAGCACCTTTAAAACCCTACCCACCCACCGCTACACCATATAGTATGATGGTGACCTGACAGCCCTGTACACATGGGTGGTTGTGTCCAGTGTTAATTTTAAAATCTAATTTCGATTTAGTTATCTTATCCTTTGACTAAAATGCCATTTTAGTTTTAGTCATCTGAGTGGTTTTAGTTGTATTTTAGTCGACTAAAATCTTTAATGCATAATTTCTTTAGAACTGCCAAACATTATATACTCCTGGAGTAAAAATCTATTAACAACAGGTTTATTATTTATGGTATTAAGGTTTGAACATGCACTACAGACACAGATTTAGCCGTTGTGATATAAATTCAATTTAGTTTTAATCCTAGACTTTTGACTAAAATGCGATTTTAGTTTTAGTTGTATTTTAGTAGACTAAAATGGTATTAAAATTAAGTCTACGAAAATATTTTTGAAAAAAAAATTTACACCGATTGTGTAATGCCGCAGAAAAAAAAAAAAAAAAAAAAAAATTGTACTCCCTATTGTGTTCAGCATTCAATACCGCCACAGAATGCAACCCAAGTGGGCTGCTGCAAGTGTTAATGAGCCCAAAAGGAACCACAAGTGTAGAATTGAGATTGGGATTTTTTTTTTTTATGGGATTTGGAGAACACATTTAAAAGCAAAATCAGTCATCCCTAGCAGTTTTTTTTGTTAATGTAAGTAAAACTCACAAGGATTAGTAGCATATTTTTTATTATATATGTATGAAACACTTAAATCACAATAGAAACAATACAAGTCATATGGTGTACGTATGCAGTGTACAATTTACATGCATATAATGTGAAATCACATAACAGTCATTGAATATCAGCCTACATATTATACAAGGGATCACATATTTCTGTTCTGTCTTATCAGGCCAACAAAAATCCTTTTTCCCTGAGGGCACATTGACAATCTCACAATCCCTTCCCAACCATAGGTCACTCATTCTTTGTCAGTCTGAACTATATAATGTATACATAGATTTATGTACATAGCTAAATATGTCAGTGGTGACCTTATGTATCTGCATTCTAGACCATTCTGAGAATTTATAGAATAGTGCTGTGTGGAATTGACCTGGGAAAGGGAATAATGTGGCTTTAATGGATATGATTTTTACATTCCCCAGCAGCTCTCATTGAGATATCCAAAGGAAAAACTACCCAATCCACATCTTTCCATGACCCTGTATAAAACTCAGACTTTCAATTTAGGGTATTTACATTGAAATTAATGGAGGACTGGACCAGAACTGACAAAAAGGAATTAATGAAAGGGTTCTAAGGCACAGTAAAATACCTTGTTATGTCAATGGGCCATGTGATGAGCTGACAACTAAACCACCATTAAATAATCACTATGGCCAAAAAATGTACAACTTTGAAATGTAATTCCATATTTAAAAGGGTCAGTTGAACCAACATCAAATGTGATCTATTTTTATTTAGCCGTTTTTAGTCTGTGTAAACATTACATGCGGGACTGAAGACATATCTGTGTTTACTAGTGCCCAGTAGAGCAAAACAAATAAACCAATGATGTCATAGCTGAGGTTCTATGATGTAGTTATGGCACAGACCTCCTTCAAACTTCCGAAAATACCTTTATTCTGAAAAGCTCTGCAACACAATCCACTCCAGTATTTCAAAGCCATTTGGTAGTGTTCAAGGATGTACTTTTTTCCCCCATGAGAAGTTAAAGCATGTCTAAACCCAAAACAAAAAGGTCATACACTGCAGCTTAACAATCTAGTGGCAAGGACAATTATTTCTGGCAAGAAAAGGCATTTTCTATAGTTACTGAAAAAATGTTTAGCTTGAAAAACAAAAACAAATGCAGCTGCCACATCTAAGGACTTGTAAGCTGCAATATATACAATTGTAGTTTTTGGGTTTAGATATGCCTTAAGACAGTATTACATCTAAAAGCAAACATGTATTATATTGCAGCTTATTCTTGTCTGATTGGCCGTATTAGTTTCTTTTTTTTTTTTTAGGCTTTCTTCTATTTTCATCTGGTGATCTGGACAGTACGTCTGCAGTTTTTCACCAACTCAAGTTCTCCAGGAGAATGTATCAATTTACATGGATGAGACAAACCACTTAACATTGACAGGGGTGAAAAAAAATGATCAGCTTTTATTTATTCATGAAAAACCTTCATCCTAAAAAAGGAAAAAAATAAAAACTGTTTGCTGTAACAGATTATAAGGTGTGAGCAGAAATAAGATGTAAACCCTTGTTTTTAAAAAATAAATAAATAACCACCATGTTATACTTACCTGCTCTGTGTAAGGGTTATGCACAGACCAGCCCTGATCTTCCTCTTCTGGGGTGCCCCACCCGTGCTCCTGGCTCCTCCCTTTCATCGGGTGCCCCCACGGAAAGCCACTTTCCATGGGGGCATGCTTGCTCCCAAGTCCCGCTGCCGTGTCCATTGACACAGACAGCGTGACTCACCCCCCCCCCCTCCAGTGTCCCTGGATTTGGATTGGGGGCAGTGGAAGTCGGTGGTTCCTGCTAATAATCTGTCCAATGAGGAGAGAGACAGTGGTGGGAGCCGCTGGGCTGGTGCACTTCGCTGGATCGGATGAGGTAAGAAAAGGGGGGGTCCGGGGGGAGCTGCAGCACAGGTTTTTCACCTTAATGCATTCTATGCAAACCTTGAGACTCTACAATAACTTTAGGTTTGGCTTCACATTGTTAGTGCATCTAAATCTGTTAAATGTATTAACACTCACCTCTCCCCCAGACTACCAATGCTGCTGTGCCTCCTCTTCTCATTCCTCTAGAGTTGTGTCTCACCATTACAGAAGGTGTATTACTGGATTACTGGCCAGATCACCAGGTGAAAACAGGAAGGGACAAAAAATCCAAAAGAAAAACCGATGCAGCCACCACATCTAATGATTGCCAAGCTGCAATCCAATACATTTTTGGTTTTGGGTTTAATCTTGCCTTTAGGTACACCGCTTACTTGTAACTCTACCCCATAGACAAATTCCAGAACAGCGAAATGTATTCCCAGATAAATCGTTCCAGAAAATGGCCACTTCTTATGAGGTATAAAGGTTTGGATATGCTCAATGCAAAACTAGAGTTTTTGGCCTGTAGCTCAAGGTTTACTATAATGCCCCTTCAGAATTAAATTTAGTCAAAAGACATCAGGCTCTACTTTTTGTATTTAGAAACCATTACATTAGGGTTACAGTTGGCATCTAAAAATAAAACTAAACCTAAAACTGCTGCAAATATAATACATTTTATACACATACAAATAAAAAGCTAAAGGTTTCTGAAGCCTAACCAAAATGTGGCTGGGTGCTAGGGGATACGCAGTTGTTAACATTAGTATAAAAGTAAATACATCAAAAACTTCATGTACAAAATCCTGTGTTATACTGGTATGATCCATTTTATATTTTCCTCGCTGTGTTAGTGGTTTGGTCTTGGTTTGCTACATTGTTTGAGTGCTCCCCATACTGTATTGTCTGGTGAGAATATCATAATGTTACCGGTAAGGTGTCTTATAAAATTAACATATTCAAACTCCAGCCCATCAAAACCTCCCTGCATATCCTCCAAAACTTTACAGAGAATTACAGAGAGGGTGGTTTATCATGTCACAAGTTAGCACGTGTGTGATCTGGAAGACTGGAGGCATTATGATCCAAGTGTACAAAGCCGGCAAAACGGATTTTTCTGCATGCAGGCCGTACAATTTAAGTGCTGCTGTATAGAATAAGATGTGATACAAAAATGGTAACACAATGAAAAGCTGTAATCAGAAAAGTTTAAAATGGTGTCATACCATCACAATTGTTTCTGACTATACAAATACAAAGCACTGTGCGTACAGCTGTACTTGTAAAATGGGACCATCCAAAAAAAAAAAAAAAAAAAAAAAAAAGGGGTCATGCATTATATATGTGTAATCATGTGAAATTACCATATTGAATCAAACAGAAAATGCTACACTACTGCACAAACATCTCAAAGTGCAGCTGGCGTTGGCAGTCCCTGAAGACTGGAGCTGTGATTCAAATTATAAAAAATAAAATAAAAATTAAAACCTTACAAAAATGTATAAAACAGCTTTGAGCCACCCTACTGCCCAATTATCTTCTGCAGAGACTATAAACCAGGGGCCAGTCCTTTGCCTTTTGGGCACTATTCATCCCACCGACGCCAACAATGGGGCATATTTCCTGCCACTTACAACAGTGGGGCCATTTCTCCCATTCACTATTCCTCCAACTAATACAAAAGAGGGCACTGTTTACTCCCACTGATGCCAGAAAAAAAATGCATATTCTCGCTGGCAACAGTCCGTCCCCCTAAGGTCTGAAGCACAATAAAAAGACATTTAGAAAGTTTGGAGACCCTAACACAAAGAAAGGCCCAGCAGTTCTGTACTTAAGAGCTAGTAGTACTTAAAAGATATAGTCTAATTTATAAATTTTGCATATGTTTTATAAGAAGAACTGAAATAAAAAATTTCAATATGAAAACATAAGTCTTCAATAAATTTTGTGGTAAAAAATTCCACCAAATACCGTATATACTCGAGTATAAGCCGAGGTACCTAATGTTGCCGCAAAAAACTGGGAAAACTTACTGACCTCGAGTATAAGCCGAGGGTCATCCTCACTGTTCTCCTATCCTCACTGTTCTCCTATCCTCACTGTTCCCTAGCTCGCTATTTTACATTGTAAATAGTACCTGTAAAGAAGTTGCGGCTGCGGCGTCCATCGTTCGAATTCCACTGTCTCTTCCTGTTCCTTCCGTGATAGGCGGAGAGTGTCTGATGAGAATCGCCTATCACGATCATTCTCTCATCCTCAGTTTCCCAGCAGACACTGTGTTGGGTGTTCCGCCAATCACAGACGTCTGCTGGGAAACTGAGGATGAGAGAATGATCGTGATAGGCGGAGAGTGTATGATGAGAATCACCTATCACTGAAGGAACAGGAAGAGACCGCGGAATTCGAACGATGGACTTTCAGCCCCAAAAAAAGGGCTGAAAATCTCGGCTTATACTCGAGTATATACGGTACTTGGAACCAAACAGAAAAGGTAGGCCGTGTAACAATGTTTGGTAATGAATATAAGAGGGGGCACTCGTTCAAAACACCTACACAAGCAGTCTTACACCATTAGTATAAAAAGGCAAATAAAACAGGTCTAACTGAAAAGGGATCATGAATTCACAGAAGGCAGACCACATTGACCCATAAAGACATTAAAAAAGTGATAAAAACTTTGATGGCAATGCATGAGAACTCTTCAGGACAGAGCCTTTGGTTTGCAAGGTTTGAGGGAGGCCGCCTACTGTAAACCACCATTACTCATGAAAGTAGCACAATATTAAACATCACGGAGGCCTTTGTATCACAGGGGAACGACTCTCTCCAAGTCTGGCACCTTGAAAAACAAGTATGCACTGGTAGCTCCCATATTTCTAAACTGGACAAGTGTAATTTAGGAGTTTTTCCCCTGGGAGTGTTAACCTTGTTAAAGTGGAGTTCCACCCGTGTTTTTATTTTTTATTTTAAAGTCAGTTACTAACACTGTAGCTGCTGACTTTTAATAAGGACACTTACCTGTCCTAGGCGCTTGCGATGATGGGCCCCCGACGGTGACCGCTCGGTCCTGGCGCCTCCATCCTGACTAAGGGAAAAAGGCAGTGAAGCCTTACGGCTTCACTGCCCATTTTCTACTGCGCATGCGCGATTCGCACGGCGCTTTGTGAATGGGCGGCTGCCTTCTGGGATACACACAGTTCCCAGAAGGCAGCGTGCCCCTTTCACCAGAAGACACCGCAATGGAGGACGAGGAAGAAGACCACCGCGGTGGATGAAGAAGAGGCAGAAGAGCTACTTTCGCATAGCAACCGCCCTTTCTGGTGAGTATAAACTTATTATTTTTTTCTATTTTTTTTTAATGATTTTTAGGAAAAATAAAATAAAAAAAATCAGGATGGAACTCTTTAAGCTGTGGATGACCTCGTCGGTACCCACTGACTTGACAAATGTCTATCTCAAAATTAAAGGAGGTGTGTGGAAAATTGTTGCCTGCAGATGCAGTCTGAACATGATAACTGGCAGTGCAGATTCCTCCTTCCATCCTGTTTAGTGTGTATGGGGGAATTGACTGATTCTAATTTTTACTATTTTTTTTACAGCACATCCCCTATTAAGCAAACCATCTCAGCAGGAAGATTGCAGATAAGGATTGCAGCTTCAGACTGCTCTCTCCTGTGGTTAAAAAGCTCTGTGATTTATATCTATTAACAGATGTTAAAGCCCACATTTAGTAACAAATAAAAAAAAGAAGAAATAGCACAAGGGACATTACTTACAGAGAGGTCTGAGAGCCCGGGAGAGAGAAGAGCTCCACTGCCTCCTTTACCCCTGGAAAGGTAAGCAGCAGTGGGCACAGCATCCACTGCATGAGAGCACCTCCCAGAGCCTGGATTCCTTCCCGACCTTCTCTCCATTCCATTATCTACAGTGACAGAGGCCCGGAGCCTCGGAGGACAGGCTGACTGGGGGCCCAGAGGACAACAACAGGCAGGATGCGCAGACAGCCAGGGATCCGCTGGCAGGAGCAAAGTACCCCTGGATCAAGACCTGGCCCTGCCTGCTGCTGGCCACATTCACCAAGCTCTGTCCATCTAGGAGACAGCTCAAATAGTTTTATTGTGGCCATATGGAGCTCTGTGGCTGTGCTGTCAGGCAGTGGTTGTCCGGTCCTTTGCCCAGTAGTGCTCTGGACAGGTATGGGGGTAATCGGTTTAGAGGAGATGATTGCTGTGTTATCAGGAGGTCCCATAGAACGTATGCAGAATCAGTGTGCATGAGGAGGGGGGTTGCTGTGGAAGCACAGGGCTCAGCATGTCATCATCACAGCCGTCTCTTGTATTTCTGCAGTCTCTGACCGTCTCCTGTAGTATATCTGCAGTCTCTGACCGTCTCCTGTAGTATATCTGCAGTCTCTGACCGTCTCCTGTAGTATATCTGCAGTCTCTGACCGTCTCCTGTAGTATATCTGCAGTCTCTGACCGTCTCCTGTAGTATATCTGCAGTCTCTGACCGTCTCCTGTAGTATATCTGCAGTCTCTGACCGTCTCCTGTAGTATATCTGCAGTCTCTGACCGTCTCCTGTAGTATATCTGCAGTCTCTGACCGTCTCCTGTAGTATATCTGCAGTCTCTGACCATCTCCTGTAGTATATCTGCCACGGTGGTGACCTTAGCAGCAATGGTCCATAGTGCAGTGTCTTGGCAGGGTACCAGGTAGTCCGACTGGGAGCACCTCAAAAAGGAAGGCCTGGCACTCCCACAACAGGCCCAGGATGTGAGATAATGGTCATGGCTCCACACTCAGGACATACAGAGACTAAGACTTCTGTGATCCCAGTTTGGCACACTGTTAGACCCCTTTTGGGCATAACACAAAGTCCAGTGTCCAGAGAAACAAGGCTATCAAGTGATATAAAGCAGGGGCATGTCACCCAAGCTACAGGCTGTCATTTTTTAAAGTTTTTCAAATAGTTTTATTTTATTTGGGGGGTGTTGCAAGTAGCTGGTCTCGCCTAGGGCGCAAAATAGTCTAGCACTGGCCCTGGAGCTAGCAGCACAAAAGACACACCCTATTAAGGCCTCATGCCCACTGGCGTTTTTACAGCTGCGTTTTTTGCAGCTTAAAAACGCCTGTCCATGTTATTGTAAATATATATTTTTTTTTTTTGGAAAACAAAAAAAAAAAAAAAACGTCGGAGCTAAAAACGCGACTGCGCGTTAGTGCGCGTTTTTGCGCGTTTTTTGACGCTCGCGTTTTTCTGCCTAATTCTGACGCTGAGGAACGCACTGGTCCTGGGTTTTTTTTACAGCTTAAAAACGTCTATGCTATTTGCAGCTCAAAAACGTCTAGGTGGGCATGAAACTATAGACTAACATGGACAGGCGTTTTTAAGCTGTAAAAAACGCGGCTGTAAAAACGTCCGTGGGCATGAGGCCTAAATGTAAGTAATGTCCCGTGTGCTGTTTTTTGTTTTCATTTGTGACTAAACTTTAAAGGCTTTAAAAGGAATCTCTGTAAAAGGCAGTGCAAAATATCAAACATAGCACAGTGACCCCTACACCATAAAAGAATCGTCCACTGATTTACAGTACAGTGGAATCAAAGTGCAGTGGGTAAAAGCTAGGAGTAAACACTGAAGTGTGAAACGCGTCAGCTGTCCTAAGGTTTTGTTGGTGATATGTAGTGCCTGTTTTTATCCTATTTTTGACAATAAAGCCACGTTGGATTGGAGTGTGGCTGTCCTAATCATCTTTGTTCCCAGTGGGTAAAAGCACTTTGTACCATTGTAGAAGTGGAATTTTTATTTTGGCTGACATTTGACAAAGTTATGAACTTGTAGGCAATAAAATATAAAATACATCATACAACTGCTAATCAACAGCTGGGCATTCCTTGTATAAATCTTTAAAGGAACACAAGAAACGAACAGAAACTCAAGGGGGGTAAGGTTTCACTTGAAGGATTTGTCTTGCATACAGGTCCCCTAGTATTTTGCCAATTTTCAGCCAGCAAAACTTTTATACAAGTCCAAAATATTGGGGAGTCACAGCTTCAAAACAAAAATTCACATATTTCCAAGCAATACCTTGCTCGAAGCATAAACTATAAAGAACACAAAAATGATATGTATATAGTCACATCTGTGACACCAAGTATTAAATACTCTTTACAAGACAGAACGAAAACAAATCGACTTTACTATGAAATGGAAAGATGGCATGGGTTTCTATATGTCATTTGTGAATGAAGACAAAAGAAAACAAATATAAAACAGCAAAGCCATCAATACTTTGTATATTTTCTTTGCCACAAAAACAAAACAAAAACGATAGCCAACATGTTATTTAAAGTGGAATTGGGGCATTTTTCTTATTTACGAAGTTACAATATTGCTCTGCAGTCAATGTTGATATATCAGGCACAATACAGGGAACTCAACCACAAAAATATCAGATTCTGCCACCATGGCTTAGAGTGTGCAATGAAGGCAGAACCCTTCAGTGACATCAGCACCTCTCCCTCTGCCCACGAATGCCAGTAAAGTACCTCCCTGTGCTATGGCTATTGAGTTTATTGCAGAGCAAATCTTACACTGTCATGGCTGCAACATTCTCTCCTTCATTTTTAGTAAATTGGATAACAACATCATGTTTAGTAAAGCAGGATAACCACATCACGTGTGTCATTCTGGTGCTTGAGCCTTCAGGATACATACAATGTGTGAATGTTTTGTGAGCTTGAATGTGGATCATGGAAAGGCTCCAGCGAACATTAAAAATGGCTGGCTGTTCCATTTGTGTTCAGATTTTTTCTTTATGATCTCTCTTCCCTCCTTTTTATTCTGCCATCTAAAGGCTAACCATACGTCTGAATTCTGGAACTAGTTTGTGGCACAGGTTTTATGGAACGGCCCCCCCCCCCCATCAGAAGTGTGGAATTCCCACATGAATGAAGACTTCTTCTAAAATCCTTCAATAAAATGTCCCATCAATTTACTCTCCGTTTTATTTTAATTGACTACATTTTCAGCAGAGAACAACGGACATCAGTTCTCTGGGCTGTTGTACTTCCTACCTCAAGAACAGATTGAGCTATACCAGTCAATGCGCGTCGGGACCCTTCGGGGTATGACCGCGCTATATTAAGATGCCTCTCAACTCAACTCTCAACTCAATGCTGCCTTCCATCAGTTAATCAAGTGATGGAAGATCTCAGCCACTTGCATCCACCTAGACTCTATTCCCAGTGTGGCTGTATTTTAGGACATGCAATTCTTAAATAGGAAAACATCAGGTAGTGACACTTGGGAGATAAAAGGATTGTTTTAGCAAGTTAACCCAATGCTTTTGCCGGACAGATTGCCCAATAGTTCAGCACACAATGTGAGAGATAGGCCTCTCGTATTATAGATTTTTAAATAGTGTAAAAGGGAATAGATAAAGATGGGTTGAGAAAATAAAAAAACTTTTAAACAACTGCATTTTATCAATCAAAAAAAAAAAAAAAAAAATCTAACTTTCTATCTTTACAGGACAGCCCTACCAATATGATTTGGAGACAGAAATGGTAAGGTCTACTTTGCCCTACTCCACTGGTTTAAATGTCCATTAGAACAGTGGTTCGCAAACCCCAGTCCTCAAGTACACCCCCCCAAGTCTTTCTTTACTTTGCACAGATTCTTTAAATCAATATCAATGACATGGTATTGTCTAGGGTAAGTTCCCAAAACATGGCCTGTTGGGGGTACTTGAGGACTGAGGTCGAGAACCACTGAGTTAGAAGACTCTCTCAGTGGAGCTTTGTGATGGAAGTTACTACTGCACCAGCAGCTGCTAGCGACTTCAAATATGAATTATTCATGTTCATTTCACATTCAGAGGTTAAATCTAAAATAAATTCACATTTTAATTAAGAAAATGAAATACCAAAATCATGGATTCCCTTAAAAAAAAATTTTTTAAAAAATATTGTATTCTACTTTAACAGTTTTCAGCAGCAACATTGAGATGGAGAGTTCATACGGGTGGGTTAACCTAACAACTACAAAAAGATACAAATCTGTATACAGGAAGACAGATTTAGATCTAAGGCATCATCTGGACATAAAATAAAAAAAATTAAAAAAGATCCCCAATACTGTACATAATATATAGCACAACATACAGTATATAAATAATATCCCTAATTTAAGTGCAACATCACCTTCAAATAAAACTGACGTTACACTTCTGAATTGCAGAATTTGCTTTGGTAGAACTGACTGGATACAAATCAATACTAGATGTCCTGCTTGAAACTACGTCTATTAGGAAACATAAAAATAACAGCAATTATGTCTTGGACATTTTAACTTTATTGTGAAAATGGCAGAAAACTTCAGGCACAGCAAACAGTGTGCCTATTATTTAGGATGAGTGCAACTGTCAAAAATGTATCATCACCAACATATTCAGCCCAGATTGTCGGTTACCTTTAAATATGGCTAAAAATTAATCAATGAGATTTCATGAGGCCCTTTTATTAGTAGTGTCTTCGGACTATATTGGCAAGACAAGGAGTGTATATATATATATATATATATATATATATATATATATATATATATATATATACATACATACACACACATACACACACACACACACACACACACACACACACACACACACAGTATTTATCGGCATATAACACGCACCCTAACTTTAAGAGGAAAGTTTCAGGAAAAAAACTTTCCACAGCCCCCTGCGTATAACAGGCAGGCACAGTTTACCCGCTATTTTCAGGGTAAATAAGTGAGTGTTATACGCCAATAAATACAGTGTATATATATATATATATATATATATTTTAA